>KL259772.1:0-20901 GCA_000699545.1 Podiceps cristatus
GGAGGGGGGAGACACCGTATACATGCATGAATTTACCAACGGTGTTTAAATACCTGTATTTCATTTTTTTTTCTTTATATATACTATATACATATTCTTTCTTTTTAAAAAATTAAGTTTGCGTGTATCTACTCCCGGAAAGAAACATCCCGATTCCTCTGAGTCATGACAAAGTCTGCAGAACAGGGGACTGGGGAGGGGGCTGCTGTAAGGCCTGCCCCAACCGCCACCTGGGAGGCTGCATGGAAAGGAGAGGACAACCTGAGAGAGGAGGTGGAAGAAACGCACAGCTCCTGGGTGCTGCTGAGGGATGGGGGGGAGGAAACTGCAGCAGGAAATAAAACAGAGATTGCTGCCCTCACGGGCTGCAGCCCTTCCTACTGCACCAGTTCAGAGGGCCCGAGAATGAACCAAGGGGTGCCATAGGCAAAGTCATACTATTTACAAGATCGAGGAGTAAGGGCGGGGGGAACCAAACACAAAACCCAACCAAACATGCCAACAACAATTCTCATTTTGACCAGGAAGGTTGGGTTGGAGAGGACAAAATGTATGTAAAGAGGATAGGTAGGTCCAAAATATTTTTTCAAGCTTTATGTTAAACAAGTAACTTGCCTTAATACAGATATCTGGTTGTGCCTGTGCTAACACCCACACAAACCAGTAAGAGGGATCACAAACCAGTAGGAGGGTAGGGCTCAAGTTTATCACCTCCTCCCACAAGCCTCTTCACTTCCCAGGCAGTTACCATCTAGTATTTCTCTGCCTGGCCCAACGGACAGCCTGTGGTGAAACATATTCACAAGGTGCAACAAAAAGTAACACATTTACGCTCGCTTTGTTCTGTAAACTAGCATTTGCAGGGGTATTTCCTACTGCCAGCAATAGGAAGTTCGCAGGGAAGAATTGGTTGGATCAGCCTCCAATTATAAAGAGCAACACCATCTCCTCACCCCTCTCAGCAACAAACTTGTGGCACCAGCATCTCCTTTACTGGGCTGCTACCACTCAATTCATAACATCCAAGCCTTGGGCAAACAGCTCACGACTTTGCTGTTTAAGAAAAAACAGTTCCTTAGAGGACAGCAAGCGACGAAACGAGAGGCCCAAGAGGACATATTTAAAAACAACCCCCTTTCAATTCATTCTTCAGTTACAGATCACCACCTCAGTCCTAAATCTACTTTCCTGAAGCCTTTCTGTACTATGTCTTTCACAGATGTTGGCCAAGTGGTGTTCCTCAGGCCAAGACTATCTCTACCTCTGCTCTGTTTTCCTGTGTCCTACATATACTACTCTAATTTATTTTAAACTACACAACCATCCTCCAGCTCATCTACTTGCCCAACACTTCTCTTACCATCGTTCTGACTGATCAGAACCTCTGGTTTTACCTCTGGTTTCCCGTATGCAGCTGTGACCCCAAGCAAAATCCATTCCAGAAAGCAAAACCCACTCTGACCATCTTAAAAATCAGATTTGGTTCATGCGACTCATTTCCAAGGAGCTTTCTTTCAGTATCTCTATGCCAGCTTCACTGCTTGTTGCTCTTTAACAGGAATTTCGTTCTCGCCACTGGCTTTTCTGTATCATTGCTGACCCTTTTTGTCACTACCTCGAAGTTTAAATAATAAAATGGAATAAAATTGCACAGGGGAGTAATATAAAAGACCCTCAAACCGTTATCGCCGGTACCAAAAGATACCCGGGTTGAAGGGACTGATTTTTTACCTGAGTGTCTTGTGGCCCCAGCACAGCAAGAAATTTCCTGTATACTAGGGCATATGTTCACAGTCTGAAAGTGGAGGAACTGATCACCTCAAAAGCAAGCTTGACCCACACTGAACTCCATCACAGACCCAACATGACTGCCATCATACCTTCCACTCACGGCATCTCCAGCACACCTTTTCACTCAAGGAAACGGCCAGAAACTTCCTCTCTGGTTTTCAACTTGCCTTCCTTTGCAAAACCCGTCTGCGGAAGAGAAGCTGCCCATGGGACCGAGCGCACTGGCTGATTCAGCGCAATGCTGAGACAGGACTAGAAAATAACACTTTTAAAGTTTCAGGACAAGCCCATGGACGGCAAGGTTAGCAAGGACACCTGAAACGTGGTTAGGCGGATTCACATTACAGGCAGCAGTAGCTGGAAAGTTCCCCATGCTGCCAAGTTCTGAAGCACTCGGCAGCGGTGATCAGCCACCAAACCTGTTCCGCCTTGGAGTTATTTGGAAGAAACAGGTCATCCTACACCAGTCTGGCCAGCCCAGTAGAAAAAAGGCCGCACTGCAGATCTCCAGTCACAGAAAGACGAGAAGCCAACAGACCACATTTCGAGTGCCACAGGGTTTCAGAGAGGTGACAAGCCAGGACAGTGAACTGAACGAAAACTGCTTCAAGCCTGTCACCCGTGGAACTAACCGATGCAGTCCGGCTGCCTTTGAGCGACTCCCACAGCTGCTAGCAGTCTCTCTCCCACTGAAAGCTAGTTGCTTGCAACAGTTTTATAAACTGGGATTACACTGCTCTGCCTGAAAATAAATACAAGACAGCCTGGAGATGGAGGAAGAAATAAACCATTTTGTGTATCTGTCCCTGTTGTGGAACGGAGCGGGAGTAAGGGGGAAGGTGCTGAAGAATTTCATTGGTTTGAGATTTTTTTTCTTAGCTTATCATTGACCAAAACCATCACTGGACAGTTTTCAGCCACAACAAACACAAGTTAGCACGGGCTTAGAGAAGCTCCACGGGGTGAGAAGACTATTGCACACACAAATGCAAGAAGGGAAGATTTTCTGTTTCTTAGACAAGAAATTCAGGAAAAGCAATGAGGCTGGGGGCAGGGGAAATGGTGGTATAATCACATCCCAAAATATCTTGTTCAAAGTTCTGGGGGAAACCACTTTCTGTGAGTAGTTGAAATAGCTTTACAAAAGGTAAGAGAATCCCAGCGTTCTCAGGATGTAAATATTCTGTTTTCCTGCAAAAGCAAGAAGAAAACATTTTCCTACCACAGTGAAATGGACCAATGACATGAATGAGCTGGTGCACTGAAGATCTCTCAAACCCAGAGCTACATTGTAAGAGATGGAAACCAGCTTTTCCACGTCACTTCTCAACAAATACATCATCACCCCAAATTTCCCAGTCACGATAACATCAAAGTCAATATCCAATTCCTAATCATAAAAGGTGGCTGAAACAAACTTCCATATTTGTATCTAAATCTCATTTTTAAAACATCTGCAGAAAACCCTGTCTGAAGTGTCAATGTAATGTCAAATTCCAGATTAAAAATTACCACTACTGAATTCATTAACTAATCTCCAAAGCACGGTCCAAGGGTTGCAGAGCCTTCCCCCGGAGGGGAATGCAGAGAAAATACAGTGTGGGGACTGTCTTGAAACAAGAGGAAAGCAGACAGAGTTGTCATGACAACAGTAGGATTACTCCAGGTAACAAAACTAAGGCAGGAAAAGAAAGAACAGCAAGACAAGATTTAAGAAAAAAACAGTTCATTAATTGCACAGACACTCCAGCCTGTCTCCCGGTTGGGGGTTTATAATACAGAGATTGTTTTTCGCTGGGATATGGGCAAAGGGATTGACAGTTTTTGTTAAAGGACAAAGATAATAGCCACAAACGTGACACAGAGCAACAGTCAGAAAAATAAATTAATAAATAAACCCATAAAAAGTCTGCTTCTTGATTCTCATGAAGCCTTGGAGAGGAAGGGACTGGCTTCACTTGGACTCCTTTGTTTTTAATCAGCAGTTCAGAATTTCTTGGGTAAAACGGATTTTCTTTGTTTCTTTAAGTGCCAAACATCCTGACCTCCTGGCTATGAAGAAATTTCATGGCAATTTCTCCAAACTCCTCTTTCAAGACTTTGTCTAGAGACAGGAAGTTGAAGACCATTGGGGAAAAACATATTAAAATTGTGGCCAGCACATTCCTAAGAATTAGAGCGAGTCAGTTGTAAGGGCCTGAGGAAATCGATTTATGAAGGTCTCCCCACCGGCCCTACACCAGTGCGATGATAGCATCGGTCTGAAGCTCTCTCTGTGGTCCTCTTCTTGGGATTGTTTCTGTGTATTCACAAAGACCTGAAAGCCACCCCTTAGTGTTTTTTGTCCATGCGTCGTTCCACAGCTTGTAGCAACAGCTCTGAGTACTGTTCCAGCAATGCTAGTGTCTGCTCATCTCCCAGACTCTTGGGACTCGGTAGATTGGCACCACATCCCTCATTCAGGGGGGCTGTGGTGTGTTGTGGCTTTGCCAGTACCTCCTTAACCTTTGGAAGTTCTTCCTCATCCTTCAGAGAGTCCAATTCTTTCTTCATTGAGGAGAATGTTTCTGTCAGGAGGCCTGCTATTTTATCTTTGTCAGTAGAAGATTCTGTGTCATTCAACACCTGAAAATAGAGAGGGAAAAGAAAAAAAACAGAGTGCACTGGAGTTTAGGTAGAGCACCAGCTCTGTAGGGAAGTGAAGCCATGAAGATATGCAAACCACTCAAGTGTCATTTTCTTCAACATTCGAAACTGCCAATTTAGTCAGACAGCAGGCATACATCCAACACTGCCAGTCACACAAAATCCAGAGGCATACTTCCGATAGGATAGAGATGGGAAGCGCATTTTTGGGTAGTGCTCCCCTTACACAGAGCCTAAGGAGGTGCTACATTTCCAACTGCAGCACCAGACCACAGTCTCCTTTTCTTCCTGCCTGCCAGACGCAGCTGGTCGCAGGCACAGAGCAAGGTCAGAGAGCTAACGCAAGCGCCAAGGCCAGAGCCGCAGAGGACCACACGGCAGAAGCTCACTGTGGAAGTTCCACACTCACTACAGCAGACTCGAGCGAGCTGTGCTCAGCGAAGAAAAGAGCAGCTGTTACATTGCTCGGCACGTAACTCTGGGCTGGCAGCGAGAGAGACAGGCGAGCGGTTGTGTGTTCCCTCTCGCAGCTGGATTCCCATGGTATCTCGCATTTGCTAATCCTTTTCCCAGGCATCAAAGACAGAGAACAGATGGGGATAATAGAACTTAAAGCTCCTGTAATATTTCGTACTTCTGAAGCACTGTATAAATATTAACTAATTCCCTAATACCCCGTCAGGAAAAAAAAAAAAAAAAAAAAAAGGCGTACTGTTATCTTCAGTTTACAGTTAGGCTAAACAGGATGAAAAGTTAATTGATTTGCTCAGAGTACCACAGCAAGCCATCGGAAAATCCAAAAGTTGGAAATCCAGAGTCCCTGCCTGCCCGGTTCAAGCTTAAGGTGCAGTCAAGTAGCCAACCAGGCAGCTTGTGTCACTGAACACCCGAGCCAAGAGAGCACCTTGAGCCAGCAAGCATGTGCGTGCGATGCTCGCGGGCTGTAAAGCCAACCTACGGTAACAGAGCCCCTGCCTGAGGTCACTCACCATGCGGTAAAGATGAACGGCTTTCCGCATGCTGTCCTGGAGCTCGGACACCACGTGCTCACACTGCTCCACGCTGATGCACAATTCTGAAGGGGAGGAAAAAATAAAAACCCAAACTAAGGCACAGACATACTCCAACATCTGCGATCTCACAGCTGGGTAAGAAAACATTTTTTTAAATATATATGTATTTGAAGGACCATGTGCATACACCTCTCATTCCATTTTTAGGGCTGGTTTGAGCCAATCATTAAACATGCAAATTCTACGTGAGCTTTCCTTCATACTACCTAGAGATGCTGCTTGTTTCAAATATTCCCTTTTTTCCAGTCTTTAGCCTCTCCATAGTCAACAATGGTTTTTCTCAGATTGCACATTTTTGTAACAGTCAAGGACAGTCACAGCTTACCCATGCCATTCTCAAGTATAATTAAAGTCGAGTATGAATGAAGGCTTCCAGTGGCAAAGGGGGCTGATCTGAGGAGTCTCTCATTTAGCCTCCACCTAGTCAGAAATCTACACGCTCCCCCTCACATATCCTTCTGCCTCGTGTACAACTAAGCACTGAGGATGAAGGATTACACTGAATTATTACAGTGTTCTCTAGTGAGGACTGAGGTCCAGAGGAGTGTTGACAAATAATCACAAAAGAATCACATTTCTGAGCAAGCCACCATAGGCACTGCTGATACATCGTAAATCGAACATGCAAAATAAAAGCAAGCAACTGAAGAACACCATCTTCTGCCTGCCCCCACCAGATATTATCTCTAAAGCATCAGAGTTGAAAGCCTGCAGTGTTTTAATAAAATAAACACTTTCATGAGTTAGACATAAACCATGAACAAAGACAAAGAAACACACACGATCTGCAGTTATCTTCAATTTGCAAAGGCCTGGACAAAGGCCCTTCGACTTCCTTTAGTTACCTAAAACAAAACGTGGTCACATTAGCACTATTAGTTCTGCACTTCTAAGAAGGTCATCTTTGAACAGGATGGAGGGGACCTTAGCTAATTTTATGAATACATCTAGATGATGTAGAAACCAATACGGCTAGAAAAACATCTATTTATACATAAACAAACACATCTAAAAGAACAAAGGGGCACGCACGAATCCTTCCATCTGCATTTTTGTTCCCAAATCACCCAACCTTGTAGAGTTTGAGCCCAGCGGGCTTCAGTGCAGTCCAAGATTCTTGCCTTTTTTTTTTTTTTTTTTTTTTTTTTTTTTCCTTTTCCCTGCTCCCCTCATCCCCGCTTTTTCTTTTAAACCCAGCTGTTTCTTCTCATGATTGTTTCTGGATTTCTCCTCTGATCATGCTTTTTACGCTGGTCTCCAGCTCACTGAGCTGCCAGTCTGGAGAAAGGTCACAAACATAAGTGCTTGAGTAACAAGCATTTTCTGCCTCTCGGGTGTGCAGAGCAGAGCTCTTCAGAAACCAGCAGAGAGTATTAAACGCAGCAACAGTATTAAGCACATCTGCAGCATTTTAACTGTGGATGTCAAAATGCTTTAACAAGAACAATTAAGTATCTTTATCTCCAGCTGTTACACAGGCAGGAAAATGGAAGGACAGAAAAATTAAGTGGAAACCCAAGTTACAGAGCAAGTCAGAAGCAGGACAGGTCTCTGTCAACCCTACAGTTCTAATCTAAACTGCTACACTATGATCCACAAAAGCCACAGTAAATTGTTCACAGGAATAGCTAACTTGGACCTAAACACCTTTTCCAGCATCTATCAGCAAAAAATTGGGAAACATGGTCTGCAAGAAGCTGAAGGCTGACAGCTATCTGTTGAGACCAAAAAAAAAAAAAAAAAATTGGGATCCACTGTACTAAATCATCCTAACTCACTAAAGGATGCTGCTAAATATTCTGTGCTAAAAAAAAAAAAAAATGCTGAAAAAAAAAAATGCTCATTCTCTGCACTATCTGTGCTAATTCTGCACACAAAGATTCATAACAATTGACCAAAACCCATGTGATATGTAGCTTGATTCCCAAGTCTAGAAGAGAAAACTCAGCCTAAAGAGTACAGACAACTGGGCTGTTACTTCTCTGCTGTAATATGTGATTCCACAGCTCCAGGCTGCATCTGCTGTTGGAGGAAACCTCACTCTCTGGGGGTAGAGTCTGAAAGTTTCAGATGCACTTGCTGTTCTACAGAGCAGCAACCCTACCGTATGAGAATAGCGGGTGCCTCAGACAAAACACCTCGTTTCCTGTTTTACATATTCGCGCTTCAATCTTAGGGCATCTGATCCCTCTAGAAATGCAAAAGGAAAAATAACAGTGCATCAAAACCAGATTACCCCTCTGCAATGCTTCAGTGCAGAAATGCTGCGCTTAACCATTTCCATGATGGGTGCAGCAGCCTGGCACCACAGAGAGTAACTGATCAGAGGATTACAGAGGTGTCCCTTGTCATGAATAACAACACAGCAGAAGAGATTAAAACCTATGCACTGTACAGTCCCCTGAAGGTACGAGCTATCAGTGCAGTGTTAACATCCAAGTTCCTACTGCCTCACTCAGCTGAGTATTTCAGGAAAGCATATTTCCTTTCAGGTTGTGACACAAAGGTTTTAGTCCCACAGCATCTGCTGTGGGACTAAAGTGTGTCTTCTCTGCCACTGGAGCTTTTCCTGCTTTGGGGGGCAGGATTTTTGCCTCAGTTAGAAGTTACCTGCTAGTTTTCATTTGATTGAAGTACCTTCAACCAGGGCCTGTAACAGATCCAAGAGCTGTTTTCAGCAGGTACAAGAGTTTCCCACCTTGTACCTTTTTTTCCAAATGAGAGATAATTCAAAAATTAATCCATGTTCTTTATGCTCAAATTCAAAGGCTGGGCCTTGCACGTGCATTCCACACCCAGTTTGCAGACATGTCCTCAAAGCAGAGTGATAGCAGCACAGAGACTTTCTCGCTCCCACAGGTGGCTACAGCAGGGAACTCGCCTTGTCAAGCCTCATCTCATGCAAGAAAACTGTATGCCAACTCCTCTGGACCCGGCACACTTGTACATTAACGAAGTAAAGCCTGAGCTGCCTGGCATAACTTCACTGTCACTACCCCCTGTGCTCGCTAGGTTCAGCTAGCACATGTTGGCCTGCACCTTCCTCTCCTGGTCAGATACGCTCTGGGGAGGGCACGGGGGATGTAACCTACACACACTCACGGGGTTTCCCAGCACGTCAGCTTTTAGCATTGACTAGAAAGAGGTTTTAGCCCCTACATGTAACTGTATGACTAAAAACATGAGAGCGTTGAGGTCTACAAAACATTCAGCTAACAAGGACCTTCGGACATAAGACCCAGAGAAAATGGAAATTAGAGACTAAGAAAGATGTCAGGTTGAAGAAGTGTCTCACCATTGAGGGGATGGCTTATGGAACGAGACAGGTGCAGACAGGACGAGACAGGCCAGAAGCTGGACGTAAAGAAATGTGATGGGATCGTGAGGCGGTTCACAAAGACGGGAGACAGAAGGGGGAAGATAAGAGATGGGTATCCATGCACACCTGAGACCTGTGCCGAGGCAGTTATAGATGTGGGAGACCTCGGCCTGATGGGGTCTAGAGGGCAAAGTCCAAGCTGGCTGTCTAGCACAGAGGCGATGCCGGTGATCCTCTCCCTGCACCTGGGCAGCGTGCCCTCAGGAGACCTTAGGTGCCGGCCCTCTGACAACTCCCTCAGTTTTGCATTAGTGACTCCTGGCTCATCTTGGCAACTTGTCCTTGAGACTGGACTCTCCACTGGGCTCTCCTTAGCAAGTCCTGTTGGGATCTCTCTACCAGGAACCGGAGACCCAGCAGTCTGAGTCTCCTTCTTGGAGGTTCGGACCTCAGGAAAAGAAGGTTTCTTTTTACAGGCCCCAGCAGGTGACTGCGGAGACTGTGGCTCAAGCAGGGTTTTTGTTTTGGTAGTGGGTGAGAAGGAGGCCAGTGTGGGTCTATCAGGCAATGGCTTGGGAATATCAAGAATCAGATGTGCTCGGTTTGATGATGCCAGCTTGCTGTGGAAGGACTTGGGAGATGAGCAGTTTACAACTGGCTGAAGTGCTGGCTTCACTGGAACATTTTCTTTCACCGGTAGCTTAATCTTCTCAGCATCTGCTGTGGAACTAAACTGTGTCTTCTCCACCACTGGAGGGCTAGTCCTGCCATCAGTCAACATTTCGGTGGAGCAACCAAGGTACAGATTTTCCCCTACAGATACACTCCTTGACATCTTAGCTCGGAAGCTGGTTGTGGGGTTCATGTAGGACTTTGGCTTTGCAGCCCTGACATCTTTGGCCAGCAGAGCACCAGATCCATCCATCTTCAACATACTGGCTGACAACACCCTGCAATTGTTAGGTCTGGGATCCTTCTCAACCACCATAAGAGTCTGAGGACGCTGCTTAGCAGAGGATATCACTCCAGGACCCTTATCTGTGAAAATTAAACAGACAAACATACCAAAAATAGACAAGAGCCTGCAGTGAATTCCAAAATCGGAAAGTAACAGAGCTGCTCCAGCCTAGTGCCTCAGCTCAGCCCCTGGGAGAGGTGTACAGATCTACTACTTCAGGTTAATATCACCAAGCCTCGACAGCTTTCTTTTTCACCCATCCCTCATCCTGCTTACATACTGCTGCTCACCTGAGGAGAGAGACTTGTTGTTAAAGTGTCTGGCCAGAAGACCTCAGACCACCGTGACTGTTAACTGTGAGGCCAGAGGAAGCGGGCAAAAACTTATATATGGTGTGCTGGCGATAAGCTTTATTTTTTTTAAAAAAAAAAAACCTCAGTGCTTAGTGATGGTTCATGAGCTGATTGTTTCAAAATGAAGTTCTTTCACACGGAATGAATGGATACAGTAAGCTCCCTCTTACTGTGCCCACTCCTTTCCTCTTTCTCTCCTCCCCACCCCAGGGAGCTTCAGTCTTGGCCTAGAGCCACTGCAAGAGAGAATTTATTTGCAAATAGTTCATTTCACCCTTGGCATTGCTCCTCCCACAGCTGTCAGACAAATATCAGAGACTGGTAATTAGGAGACCAGCATTACATATTAAAAATATTTTCCCTTGACAGGCCAAGAGTTAGAAGACATGCAAAGCCTGTAGCTCCGAACACAGAAAGACAAACTTAATTTAAATCTCTACTCAAGCTCAAATCTCCATTTCATCTTCGGGTTTATACCATCATTCCAACCGGTGTCCTTACCCTCATGAACGAGGTCGTGAACTGACTGTGCCTTTCTCATCACCGCATTCACAGGGCCTTCTGGAAAGGATGCAATAACCCGTCCAGGAGCCATACCAACTCTGCCGGCCTCCAAAGCTGATCTGCGTCTTTTCTGGACATAAACAGCCTGATTTGAATTTACACTCTCCAGGAGCTGGCTGTTCTCTAATGCATCACCAGGATGGCTGCTGCCATTTTTCAACAGGTCTGGTGCAAACTGATTGGTCTGGGTTGGTGGCTTGATCGGCTTTGAATCCAGTATCAGATTTGATGACGAGAGTGACAATCGTCTAGAGAATATGATAAAGAAATCCCAGTTAAAACAAGGAAGTACATTGCCCTTGACAAACAGGCACCTGCAATAAGCCAGTTTCTCTGGGATAAATAGCCCTTCCCTATCTGGATTTCTTAAAAACAAAAATGCCCTAGGCTGTTACCACTTCATTCTTCTCATCCCTGCAAGTGCTGGTCTGCAGGCATTTGACCTTAGGCTGCACGCTCACAAACTGCATTGGGTCACTGCTTCCAGGGGGGACACTGTAAAAGGCGAAGGCGAAAGAGGAAAAATTCCAGGCATCAGGAAGACTGGGCAAAGTCAGGTCAGGTCCTTTCCCCCAACTCACCTTACTAACAATGAAATCTTCCCCATTCTAAGATACCCTAAGAGAAAGTAATTATACTTTCTTAACATTATGAAAGCATAATTACTAGGAAAGCTGGTCAGTATTTTCAAGAGGAAAGCCTAATTTCCTCTTCCTCTCCACTTCAGACAAGCAGAGTGGGCTGACTTCAGAAAGGACACAACTTTCAATTTGGCATGTTTGAACAGTTGAACAGATTAAAAGCCCAGAGGTTTTAATAGTCTAAAACTTCCTCTCTTGTTACATCTCTAGAGTGCCAGCGACTTCCGACACTCACCATTGCAACTCTCCAGAAGCTTACACAATAGCTAACCACTGGCTTTCTTCCCAAACATACAATCCCAACGCGAGTCTGGCTAAGACGCACTCCTGACAGCAGCAACAGCAGCTGAATACAGCAATGACAAGAAAATCTCCCTAACATGGTGAATCTAGACAGAGCTGGTGAACTACAGAGGTAGTACCCAAATCTGCCCGGTCCTATACAATGAAATTGACTTGATCTGAAATTTCAGGTGGTCGTTTTAGAGGAATACAGATGTATTTGTTTGTTTTAAACATTTATGAATCCAAATCAACAAAAGTATTTACTCTTTTTTTTTGTTCCTTTCCTTTGTTTCTTTGTGTGTTTTGTTGGGATTTTTTATTAAACAAGGCAAACAGCTTGGAGAGGCCTTTTGGGGTGCTTTAGGGTTGAGGGTTTTTTTGAAGAACAATATCCTCATGGGGCTTTATTATGACAGACTAGAATACCCTGTGAAGGCATGGGACTGAGAAACAAAGCTGAGTAAGAAAGGACTGTAAAACAAAGGAAAAGTTGACAAGCCTACTTTCATTGTCCAAGCTGAATGAAATGCAAAAGGATAAACAGAGCATAAACAGTGAAGAGTAAATTAGATGATTAGCGATTCCTCCAGCTTAATCAAGGCATTAATCATGAAACAATTAAGCATATTGTTGAAAGAAGAAAAAGAACAAAACAACAGTGTAGCTTTAGGAAGAAATAGAACAGCTAAAGTGACACAGGGTGGCCTGGGGACAGGATCAGAAGGGTCTGCAAGCAGCTTGCCAGGTGCTATCCTAACACTTTGCTGTGCCTGGGCACACCAGGGCCAGAACTTTGCTCAACTATTTTGACCCACAAGACCTACTCACACTATTAAAAACAGACAAACAGAAACACTCAAAACAAGCAGAGCCATACCTGAGAGACGGGGACTGGGAAAGAAAGCGAGAGGAAATGCTGAGGTTTTCAGTTCTTTCCAGATTCCTACATGAGCCACCTAAAAATTTTGGTTAAAGGAGAGAGAAAAAGGGAGCAGTTTAGTTACAGAACAAACATTCTGACACATGCATTTTCCTAACACAGAGACTATGAAATGTTCCCCCATATCCAAGGAAAATTTTTGTGCTAAAACCACAGAGAATGAAATAATTTCATTGCTTTTGCCTTTTCTTTTCTACTTAGATTGATCTGCTTTAAACTGCTACTCTCCCTAAGGGTACACCTCCTCCTTTTTTGCTTCCCTTTGTGTCCTATCCTGCCTGTAGGACTGTGAAGCACTGGCATCAAGCAGAAAACAAACCAATCAAAGAAGAAGGAGGGAGAAAAAAAAAAAAACTCACATAGATATTGCTGCCTGCAACCATTATAAATTCTAAAAAGATACGCTTTGTTCTGGAGTTGGCCGATAAAGACTAACCAGCTCCTTTGCCACTCTGATGTCTCCTCTTATTCTCTCCCTCCACCCAGCATTTCAGCCTTTTCTTTTGTGACATTTGCTATGCCTTAATACACCACTAGAGGCCACTACACGTCACCTATGGGGGGGCGAACACACAGTTGATACCTTCATATACAACGGGAAAAACTAGTCCGGCAACAAGAGAATGGCTGTTCAGGATTCCGGGGACAGTACCTAACCCAGACTGGCACAGACCCCAGTCTCCCACACAAACTTACATGTGGGCTGACGGAGTTAACAGATGTCACTCTTCTTTAGGCCTCCTTACATTGGTTTCTCATTTGCGCACCCTCGTACAGGCACACCCACAAAAGCCTGGCAGAACTTGCAGCCTAGTTTTATA
The DNA here is from genome assembly GCA_000699545.1 of Podiceps cristatus. NCBI lineage: Eukaryota > Metazoa > Chordata > Aves > Podicipediformes > Podicipedidae > Podiceps > Podiceps cristatus. Next base: position 13,392 of record KL259772.1, read on the forward strand.
ACTAGCTTTATACAGGGGGGATGCAAATCTGGGGTAATCTCACAAAGTCTCCCCATTGGGCAGAGAGCTGTACCTTTTCCATCAGTGCTGCCCAGGGTCCCAAAATGCTGCTTGAGGAACTTTTCCTGATCAGGTATCTGGGGGATTTCTCCCTCCGGCATGCTAGTACCCACGTCCTCTCCTTCCTCGCCCTCCAGGTCTGAGATGCCGTCCACACTTAGGGGCTCAGTGCTTTCAGAATCTGGGAAAAGGCAGAAAAACCCCAATGGTGTAAATGCATAATCACGGTAACATTAGCTAGGTTAAAAAATATATTCAGGAAAGATGCTACATTGAACCTAGAATGTTAAAGTCAGACAGCATTAAGTGTAATTCTCTAATCTACAATATCCCACAAATAGCACAGCCTATGGCATCGTCAGTACTAAACCTGCCTCCTTACCTGGCAAGGTGAGAGAGCCAAAGGTGCATAAAGAAACTGCACTTTAACCATGTCTGGTTTCTGCAGTGGCTTCACTAAAGTGCCTGTTCAAATGCACCTGAGTCTTTACTAACAAGACTAATAGGAGTGTGACCCCAGTTCAGCCCAGCAAAAGGATCAAGTATTAAAAGATCAGGATAGCAACTGATAAACATGGCACAGAACCACCCCAGCAAGTTTCTGCAGTGTTCCACATCACACATCAGTACATCCATAATGCCTTTGCATCTTACCTTCATTCGGATGGTCTGGGCTGGACAGACGACTGCTACTGTAATCTACAGAGCAGGCGCTGTCAGGACTGTGTTTGTCTGGGCACCCATTACTGTGATAACCTCTACTCAGCTTCCCATGGGGCAATGCTTTTACCTGGAACTCACTACAAGAGAGACAGGAAAGATACAGCACTATAAGAGATATTTGTTTTACATGTAAAGAAGCACATTCTAACTTTAATGAGGCCTTACCTGTGTTAGTAACACCTTTGATTAGTAAAGTAAGGCTTTAAAGAGAAAAAGAAATTGATTTCTCTCATCATTACACAGTATATTTTTTTTGCATTTCATTAAGCTTGGACAGTGAAGGCTCAATGGGACCGTCTGACTTTCTGGGCGTTGCCAGTTTCCCATGATTACCCAGCACCAGCACAGCGCTGCCCTGGCTTGATTTCCAGCACAGGTGAGGAACAAAGGCAGAGGTCTATGAAATGAAAAAGGGACTAAAACCAGGCCTATACCTGCACGACAGAAACCCCAGTTTGCCATAGATTTGAGCCCTAATACTATTTTTTCCATGTTTATGACTTGCTGCTTTTGGCAACTTCTGTATTGCAGAATAGAGAAGATTCTGGGTTTGAGCAAGACTAATTTACTGAAGAAAGCCATACAAAAATACAATATTGTAGGACAGGGTTCACAATTTCTGTTGTGATTTCACAACTCTTACTGTGTCAAATGACACCAATTCCATTTTTCGCCTGATGCCTGAGGACTTCAGTTTTCCACTTTATGAAATACTTTGGTTTCAGATGCACTCCAATGCAAGGTGGGATGCAGAAGTCACTCAACGGAACTGAACAGCAATTACTCCTGGCAGCTTGCAAACTCTGTATACTTTGGTATGTGGCCAGTCGGTATCCAACATCACCAGAGGGCCTCCCTTTCTTACATGACGGAGCAGCACATGGGTCCGCTCTGTCCAAATGTTATCATAATAAAATTAAAACGGTAAGTAAAGAAAAACTAGGAGAAATCGAGCAGCTTCAGCTGCAAAATCTTGTCATGCACTCTTGCATAAAAGCCCGTCTAAAGCTATCAGCCCACTCTTTGTGACAGAGCAGGAGGAGACAGAGGAAATTAAATAGCTATTAGCATCAGGCTAAGAGGGGAAGGGAAGAATAAAATTCAGGGAAGACAAAAAAAATGGAGCACAGAATGGAACAGGAAATTAGGTGAGGTAAAACTAAAACAGAAGAAACAGCAGAGAAAGAAAAAAGGTCTCCACTGCCTCCAGGGTCCTTTCCAATTCCATCTCTCTCATGCAAGTTGTTCTATTTCCCACAAAAGGGTCACCACGTACTACATTTGTTAAATTCTTGCCCAATTAGGTTTGAAATTGTCATAAAAAATAGTGTCCTGTCACTTCTCCTAGGCAGACATTTTACTTCCATGTATACGTCACTGTTGGATGGTTTTCCAGCTTCCAAGTTTTCCCTTGCTTACTTCAACCCAGATAAGGGAGAAGGCAAAAAGGCTGCTCCCAAGCTGTTTATTCAACAAAAAAACTTGGAGGAGACTGCTAATGTGCAGTTTTCCTCAGAGTAAAGATTATTTTAATGTTGCCTTCTTAGTTTCAGATTCCTTTGGCATCAGGCTGGCACAAAACTCTCAACGAAGCATGCCTGGCATCAATCAGGCAGTAAGTCAATTCATTCGAGTTACCACACAAGCTGCAAGCAAACTAAAACAGAAATGTCTAAGCCATGCACAGCAGAGAGCTTATTTTTAACCTGCTAGGATCTGTGGGATGGATTTCATCTTGCTCAGGGTAGATTACACACTCCTCACTCTCAGAAGGTTCCAGTTCCTGAGAGAAAATCCCCTCTTCACAAGACACAAGCCGAATCACTTGGGGTCGCACACAAGACTGGTTATCCTGGGAAGGTATTGAGCTGCCAACCTGGTTTAAAAAGAGAGAAAACTACCAGTGTTTTTCCTTAAGTCAGCAAGTGCTGTGCAGAGCTAGAAAGCATGCATTAGAGCACAGAATATCATCAGAAATCTGAGATCAGTAAACATAGCACTTCTATGTCTTTCCTGTTTCTTATTTACTAAACTTGACAGACCACTGCTGTAGTTTCCTATTTTGTTTCCTGTTTGCAGCCCCCTAAAATTCTCTGGTAAAGCACTGGACTCCCTACCCCTCTTTGATCACACATCAGGAGTGTAAGCCACGAGCCAGCAGGTTCTTCCATTTCCTTTTATAGACTGGTCAGACATAGTTCAGAGAAGTCTGTGGGCCACAGCTGAAAAACACTGATTTACTGCATGCAAAAAACCCAATCCTCTTTTCAGTCATGCAGTTATAAAAGAAGCAAAAACTCTAATGAAGTTAGGCACCAGGACAGGCTGCTACTGGAAAACAGGCATTAGCTTTCAGAGGTATGAGCACGCGTTACTTGCTGTGACCCATCGATACAAAGATTAAAGAGAACTTAATAATCTAGCACAGCCCACAGTTAAGGGCATCATATGAGCCACATTTCAGTGGCTACTGGAGTCAAGAAACTGCAACCCAGCAGAGGGAGCTAGCAGGGAATCAGGTTCACATCTGTAATTCCGAGCTCAGCTTCTCAGCTTTTTTTTTTGCCACAAATAACTAAAGACATAAAAGAAAACATGAGGCCTTCCCTGTCATTGGAAAGAAACCTTGATCCCATATGGGCTCTGCTATAAGATGGCAGAGTCACACATTACAGAAGTACTAACTACAACAGACTTATCTAAACAAGTTTCTCAGAAGGCATTTAGAGACACCTCTAAAGATATAAAGAATGAAATCAGCCGGTAATAAATGTAGGTAATAATAAACAGAGGCAGGACAGACGCACTCAAGAGTAGATTCACCTCCTCAGAGAAGTACTGCCCTTACTTTGTTGATGTGCACAGGAAGATCTGCCTGCTCTTCTCTGTCGTCCCCATTGCTGTTTTGAGACAGTGAGTCTCGGCTCGGAGAACGGGAAACAGAGAAAGACTCCAACTGACGCAAGTCAAGCATGGATTTCACAGTCATCTCTATGTTGCTGGTTGGCTGGGACCAGCGCCCACGTTGCCGGGGCACCTTGCTCATTGGTGCCTCTGAGCGCTGGATTGCTGCTATCTCTTTGGCCTGAAGGAAATTAAAAGAAAGGTAGTCTTAGGGACAGAGTTCTGCTGATGGATAAACAGGAGAGAAAACACAAGACCAACAGAAAAACAATTATGCCTATCTCCATAAAAGACCTAAAGCTGTCTGTGAGACAGCTTAAAATTCCTCCCTTAATCACAAAGCATCAAGTAAAGATGATCCTTTTGTTGCTGCTTCTTGCATAACTGAACAGTTGACTGCCTCACTCAGATCCACGTATATGATCAGCGTCAGTACCACATGAGATTCAGATCAGAAATGAAGGGGCAAAAGCATAACATCTGATGGAAAGACACCGATGTAAAAATCCCAAGTGAAATTTTCACTTAAACTAGGCTCTGTTTTGTCATCCCCAAGTTGTTCTTCACAGAGAGGCTTCTCAATGCTTTCCCACCACAGCTGCCTCTTTCCCACCAGTGAGAATGAAGCTTTAATCTCCATGGGTTTTTCTTTTCCAGTTTCCTTATGATAAGAAATACAGTTTGACTGTTTAGCAACTCACCCTTCTCATTTCCCAATGGGAAAGGCTTCTTGAGAGAGTAAGGTCTGGATCTGGAAAGGGAAAACAATATATATCTAGTTGACATCCTTGGCCATCAGTCCAGCTTTTTAAAGACCTCTTTCCTCATCTTTCCTCAAAGGTAGCATATTCCTTCACCTTTTGAACCAGCAGACCACTGCCAACATGTGCTTTCCCATAGACCACCAAATCGTTGTAGCAAAATTTTAATGGAGACATACTGTTTTATGTGACATATTCACTGACTCAGCAGACCCATTGCAGAACACTTGCCACAGTGCAGCGGCCCACCACAGGCTTGGGAAAAATCCCTGCTTCAATACACTGGAGCATCTGTGGTAAAAATACCTCAAAGTAGTAATGGTAATCTCTACTGTAAGTTTTATGAGACATCTCTAGAAACCTCTAGAATCTTTTGGCTTCTGTGGACTTCTAATAGCTTGTAGACCCAAGCCCAGGACACTAATTCAAGATTTGTTTGGCCAGTTGGAACTAGCAAGAAATTTGGCAGTTTAAACAACTGAATTTCTAATCAGAGAACTGCAAAATATACCCATCTTCAGATGTAGAAATGGGCAGCTCCACATCACACATTGGTGACTATCCATCTTTTTCTGTCTTGGTCTTTCTCTTTCTGCCCATATCCCTGTTACCCCTAAGCCAGTCTCTCTCATCTTCCCCCCAACTTCACATTCATGTCATTTTTCTCCATCTCTGCCCATGCCCCTCTCCCGTTTATACCTGAGTCTCTCTCAGTGTTGCAGTTGGACTGAACATGGAAAGACTGCAGTCCACGTAACTCATCTTCATCATTCCCTTCATCTTCACCATCCTTGTCGCTGTCTGATGAGAGTGCTGGCACAGAGGACAGGCCAGAGATGGACTCGTGTCTAGGAGGCAGGAATTGCAAGTATTATGGTCCATGTCAAGAATTGCCCAACATTTCAATCCTTACATCCAGCAGTTCTTCACCTTATCTCCATTCGCATTCAGCAGGCTGGCTCAACTCTCCCAAACAGCCCTCACTCCAGCAAAATCAATCTCTGAGGAACAGGACAAGTTAAACCCTGCACAAAGGTGTGTAAAGCCCACCACAGCAATCGTCTCATACATGTAGAAGGATGACAGAAATCAGAAGTAAATGAAGCTGAGAAAGTGGAATGAAACTTGGCCTTCCATTTCAGATCCTGCCCAATTATAAGGTCAAGATGGCAGAACATATTTGAAAGGCAAATATTTTTGCCACCCTTAAGCATTTCCTCTCTGGAACTGTTTTACACATCAAAAATGTCATAGAGATACTCCCTGTTTGACAGCAATTGGCTATATGGCAAATTATCACATAAGAGACAGGTTCATAGCAAGGATTGCACCACACAGAACCTGAAGGCACAGCCCACACACCATAAGAGCACTGTGCTGCCAGTTTTAGCCTTCAAGCACAAGGAATAATGTAAAACATACTTTGGGCAGATCTTTAATCAAAGTAGATCAGACAAGTGTTCCCACACAGACCTCAGAGTCACTCCCAGCATAGCATTCCCCAACACCAATCAAGGACACTTAACCAACACCAAATTTTTATCTTCTCTCTTTCTTCTCCTCTTCCCCTTCTTCCCCTCACCCCTTCAGTCAACAGAACCAAATGAACTAACCCACTTCGGACAATAATTGACCAAATGAAGCATTGCTTACAAATAATTTTGAGTAGTGCCCACTCCATGGCCTTGAGCTAGAGTGCCAAACTCATCATTAGTGACATTTATAGGATGTCACTGGTGGGTGTTAAGTGTGTCAAGCATTATTCATGAAATAAAAATAGCTCATCCACCAAATACAGAGCAGCGTGACGAGTGACCAACTCCTCCTGCAGCTGACAGACAGCAGGCAGTATTGAAACATGGTGAGAAGTAGTTATTTTAATCCCTTCTATTCCCATAGAGTGGCAGAACATTGATTTCCATTTTATTAGGAGTGGCTGAGCAATAACTACCCAGACCTTTCAGATGAGCTTTGAGGGGATCTCACAAAAAGAAGAGTGAAACTGATTGTAGTCTGCAGAGTTCCTCAGTGAAACAGTTTTATGTTGGCTGTCCTCATCTACTTTTCACATTTGAGTTTGTCAGTCCCTTCATCTTTTCTACTGTCTCCTTGCATGTCCATCTTGTCGCTCTCAGGTTCTTGTGTCTGAGCAGGGGAATCCCAACAAAGTTCAAGCACCACAGTACGTCTGAGGTTATGCCATGTTTCATCCTACGAGGTATATTACGTTTATATATGCTAAGCAATATTAACTTTGTATCAGTAACTTGGATAGCATCCTTATGCTTGTATTCATCATGGCTGGTTGAGGAGTGTATTGAGGAAGAGGGATTGAATTATTAGACATTTTAAGATCTAACTGGCTGAATACCTCACTATGATGAGGTCATATGGCAAGGTAAGGTTATGTGTTTGCTAAACACGTCCTGTCCTGTCTGTCCTGTCATTGATGTAAATGAAGAAGGGAGGATTGCTATCAATGTGCTTTATGTTACACATATTTTGGATGTCAGAGGGGTGTTTTTTCATACCTCACAGGAAGTGCCAAACAAATTACAATCACATGTATTTGATAAAATGTAAGGTTATCTTGCATTATCCCAGCAAAAATTCATGCCCCTCTTCCACATCCTCCTTTTAACAACTCAAATATGCTTTCCAAACTCAGTCCTGTGACTTGAAGGGAGATAACTGAATGGGATTTTTAAAAGGACCTTTGACCCACTGACTTGAAACCAAGATATTCCTGAAAATGAAACCTAGGTTCACAAGGTCTTGAGTGTTTCAACTGTTGTACTTGCCCAAGTCAATCCCTCAATTTGGACTTTACTACTTTCTCCTTTCTTTCCCTGCCTTCCTCTGTGTACTTCGGATTTTCTTCTAAGCCCCTCTGTTGCACACATCTCCTCAACACTTTTCCTCAGGTCTTGTTCTTGCTTAGGTGGAAGTCAGAGTAATGTAGGGTGAGGTTTCAAGCACGGGAGCTACGTCCAAGCAAGCACCACACCAGAGCACTTTGACAGCGAAGGAGTAAGACTTCTGGGTTTTGCTGAATTCCTGCT
>JMFS01020886.1:0-15747 GCA_000699545.1 Podiceps cristatus
CCCCCAAAAAAAAAAAAAAAAATAAAACACCATCTTTTCTGGATTTCAGATTACCAGTTACAACCCTCTGTCCCAGCTCATGGAGCCAGGTGACTATGTGAAAATCTCAGCGTCTAACACTTCTGGGGACAGCAAAGACAGGAAAATGTGAAACCTAAAAGCTGGAATGGCAGAAAACAAGTCAAGAGAGGGTCAAGAATGATCTAAGGATCTGTTTAGGTGGAAAAGACACCAAGCCATGTGGGACTACTACAATCATCTGGCCTGGTGCCCTCGGCTCCCATACACACCTCTAAGCATTCTTCTGGAGCAACCCAACAAGCTGAAGTTCTTCAGCCTGCTGCAGCCAGGCAGGTTCTTCTGACCCTGGCTGGACTTGCAGTCCTCTCTGGACCTCTTTCGGCTTCATACATGACACCAGAGAACGTCTGTGGTTTTGAGACACATTTGAGGCTCAGTATCATACAGGAAGGGTTTGGGATGGGTGTAGGAAGAACGACACTTTCTTTATCAAGGGTCCCCAGGAGTCTATGCTTCATACCTGGGCTGAAGTTAGCTAAGAGCTGGGCACAACCCCCTTCCCTGATGATGTGGAGAGGCAGGGAGGTTGTTGTAGGGATGTGGGTCACAAGGAGCAGAGGCTTCCCTCCAGTATCTTCAAAGCAATTGGTACATCCCATGGTTACTGACAGTGTCTTCCTAGGATGTCTTCTGAATGAAGGGAATCCATGAAAAGATTTCCCCTGGATACAATGACATAAAACCACCTGGACTGAGTGACACTATTGTGAGGGCTGTGCTGCAAGGATTTACCAGGGACAATGAGAAAGGACTCTAGTCCTGGGATCAGCATGTGTGAGGGCTGCACGGCTTGCTAAAGACACATTTGGTCCTAAAGACTCTGAGCTAAGGTCTGGATCTTGGCAAGGTACTCATGGGTTTGGATGTGGGATTCACATGGTTCCCATCTCCCACCAAAGATCCCAGAGTACGTGCCAGAAATTCACCCGGAGACATTGCACTGATCAGAAGCAGATCCCAGTGCCCCAAGTGTAGCTGGAGGATGCTCCAGCCTTCCCTGGATAAAACCCATCTCCTACGTTTTCCCAACAGCCACAACCACACTGCCAGTCATCAGTGGGGCAGCAGGCACTGCAGAAGCCCACATAGGACACCTGGGAGGAGTTCTCCAAGCTGAGAAGTGATGTGGTTGGCATTGGCAGCCAGAAGCCTGTTGGGTTAGGAGACCCTTCACTAGTGGGCACTTTACTGGGGCTCTTGGCCTTTCTGCTTACTTGACCCCTATGGAGAAGCCCTGAGACTCATCTTTTCCAGGAGAGGCACTAAACTGCTTACAGCTCCCGTGCTGCAGAGGCTGGCATTGCATGGTGAGACTTCATAGGTGAGACCAGCTAGAGTCCAAGTGCCTTTCGGGAAAAGGAGGGGATTTATTTCAAACTGATCTACACCTGTCCTGACTGCTCGAGCAGCATCTTACAAACCTCAGGAACCTGGAGCACAGAGTGGGCAGGGTGGACACTGCCAAGTCCTGGCCATGGCCAGTGGGAGGCTGGGCAGGAGCAGATGAGCTTGGGGAACAGGAAAGAACCAGCATCTCTGGGCCTCAGTGAGGAGAGACCCTGCGTGACCACCCCTGGGGACCACCTCCAGGAGAGCAGGGCCACTGGTCCACAGCCTGTCTTGCAAGCAGGGAGTGACTAGGATGGACTCAATTGCCTACCCCTGGGCAGCACCATTTGCAAAATGAGTGCTTGGGACAGTTTTCATCAGGCAGGACCAGAACCTGCTCTCTCATCTGCTTGTGACGGAGAGATGGCTGCTGCAGCTGGAGCCTCCTGCACTTATTAGCTTCCAGCCTGTGCCAGTTATTGTTTTGAGATGGGATCTGTTAGAGGCACAAAAAGGGTTTAGTTTGCTCTGCAGGCAAGAGTTTGGATTGAGACTGGCTTTGATTATTCTTGTGCATGTGACCCAGGTCTTATGATGGCAGGGGTTGGTGGCAGGCAGGGTAGGCAGGCAGGGCAGGTTCTCTCCCTTGGTGGGCACCTAACTACCCCACTGGATCTCAGGCAGTCTCCAAGATGCTGAGTTCCTACTGCTTTGTCTCAGCTCTCAGGAATATCAGCCTTTGGTCCATCTCTGATAGAAACCAGAGATCTGCTGCTCCTGGGACAGGAGAGCCTCTCCCTGACAACTAACCAGTGGGAGAAAGAGTCAGGGACACCAGGGAGCCTGAGAGCAGCCAAATCCAAACCTGGTTGGATGACAGGTTTTACTGGCGCTGCCAGGTGGGAAGCTGCCGATGCTGGAAGCAGGAGCTTTGCCGGCTCCTTCCATCCACACCCCAGACGGAGCAGACAGGGCGGCTGCTGGACCCACGTGGGTGGCTCCCACAAAGGCGAGGGAGGGCTCCTGCCCCCCACAGCCCTGCCTGTCCCTGGCAGCACTCCCCATGCCTGCTCTCCTGCCTGTCCCAGCTACCACTGGGTCCCATGGGCATCCTGACAGCCCTGGCCCATTGCAGAATGGCAAGTGTCCTGCCCAGGTGCCAGGGCCCCCCACCAGCTGGCAAATTTCCATGGATACCTGGGGCAAAAGCTGGGCCAGCATTGCTGTTTTGGGTGGTGGTGTATGGTCAGAAGCTGCGGCCTTCTCCAGCATCCCAAACCAGGGAAGTACCTGCCTCCTTGCTGCCCTCTCCAAGTGGCTCTGTCTCATACTTGTCCTGCCCTGGAGCGCAGGGCTCGCTCCCAAATGGTCTAACCCTCTGATGGGGAGCTCCTGTGAACTGAGCTCCAGCATCATCCCACTAACCTGACACCTACCTAGTGCTGTGCAGTTCACCCCACTTCCCCACTACAAATGCCCAGGAAGGTGTGGAGAGGGCAGTCACTCACTCACTGCTGGATGTGCTGTCCAGAAGCATCTGGCAGCCTGGGAGAAGTTAATAACAATATTGCTACATTACAGCCATCTCTTCCAGAGAGGATTAGCGGCCAAATCCCCAGCGATAGGCTTGTGGCTATACCACCAATGTGCCCATGGGTGGGAGGGCAGCTCAAGGGACCGGACAAGAGCCCTGACCCAGCTGAGCTGCCAAAACCTGGGGAGCAGCTCTCCTCTCCTTCCTGTGGGGGTCTGTACCTTGCTTCCTCCACACAGCCTCGGTCCAGCAGTCTCCAGCCAGGACCATTGGATTGCCTGCAGGTGCCCAATGGGCAGGATGATGCAGGGAGCTCTGCCCCTGAACCATGGGGTCTCACACATGTCAGGCTGGCACAGCGCTGTGCCATCACCTCCCCACTGTTGTACCCATTCTGGGCATCCCTGAGCCTGGCCTGGAGGTGGTCCCTCAGCAGTGCTGGCCCCAGAAAGGCACTGGCTCACCCTCTCCCTGCATCTGCCCACCCCAGCCCCTTGCAGGATGCGATTGATGCCCCAGGGTCATGCTGAACTCTCTACCTCTGCAGCCCTGGCCACTGGTAGCTGTCCCCACAGGGCCCAGTCCCACAAGCTGCACAAGAATGGGGTTGTCAGGTCCTCAGCAAGGCTCCAGTGAGGACACAGGACCTTTGGCCTCCACCCCAGAAATGCCATGGGACAAGAGGAGCATCCTGCTGGGGGATGCCACCCCTCTGAGATGTGGGAACATGAGCCCACAGCTGAGCCGATGAGAAAAGTCACGACTAGGGAAAAAAAATCCTATTTTGTTCCAGATTCCTGCCTCCCTGGACTCTGAGCAACCTCCACTGCAGCTTCTGGCATGAGCTGCCCCCGACCCCATGGCCAAGGGCACAGAGAGCAGCGAGCAGCGTCCCCGCTGTGGCCATGGGGCTGCCAGGGCTCAGCTGCTCCACATGCTGCGGAAGTACTTCAAACGCCTCCACAGCCAATTTCCCTTGCCCAGGCGCCCTGGCAGCAGCACACAGTGAGATCCCAGGCTTATTATTGCTCATCACACACAGGGTCATAAATAATATTTGGAAAATAAGGATCTGTGCACAGCCACCCTCTGCCAGGGATGTCCAGCACCCAGTTGGAGCCTCTCCCAGCAGCACAGAACCCGGCTTGAAGTGTGGGTTCTCTTTTCAGGGTATTTATTTGCATTGCTGAGACCTCTAGCCCTCTGCCAGCTTCAGCTGATGCTGGTTAATGGGACCAGAAGTGAGGAGGAGCAAAGGGGCCCATGGGGACAGCTTGCCCTTGTGCCAGCTCTGCTCCCTGGCTGGGGCTCTTGTGGTTGCCGTGGTCTTGCTTGGCCCCTTGCAGATGGTCTGGGGCCTGCCCGAGGCTCCCCCAGCCCAATGGGGCTGAGTGCAGGCTCAGGGAGGAAAGCAGGGAGCTGCTGGGGAAGGACTGGAGCCACAGAGGCTTCACACCACCAGCTGTTCCCCCTCCAAAGCACATTGCTGGCAGGAGCAAAGAGGCCACGTGGACGTGGTTCAGGGTGTGCTGGGCAAGGCGAGGAGGTGCAGGAGGAACCTCTCCTGATCCCTGGTCCTGCCTCAAATGTCCTGAGTGAGTGGCTGGGGACCCCAGTGCTGGTGGTAGCCCCAGAGGCCCTGGGCTCAGTGACACACTCCAGTTTAGCCAGTTTGAGGGACGGACGTGGGTATTTGGCACTTGTCTGAATCGGGCCCTCACTGATCACTGTTCTGAGGTGCTGGAGCCCAGCTAGGCGGCAGAGCTGCCGCTGCACATGGGTGGCACGGCGACCACCAGGCAGTGCTGACTGCTGGCAGCTGGGGGCTTTTGGGGACATGCTCTTATCCTTCTCAATGAGAAGGGATGGGCATCCCCGGTGTTAATGGTCAGCTGGGCCCAGTGGGACCTACCTCCACCCTTTGCATTTCTCCCCTGCAAAGCCAGCGTGTGAGGGGTATCAGCCACTGAAGGCAAAACAGCAGGTCCCCACCTCCTCTCTTGGGAGGTACCTCACAAGTAACTCAGCCTAGAAGGGTCCCGGTTTAGGGCCTTGTCATCCTCAACATGTGTGTTGTCCTTTCCCTGTCCTGGCGGGGACCAGAGTGGGTGCCAGCTTCCTTTCTTCAGGACTGGGTACAGGAAAATGAAGGTTAATGGCCTTCGTGAGTGGGTGGCATTGGCAGGCTTTGCACTGAGGGTGCTCACGTGGACAAGAAGTCCAGATCGCTGGGGTCAGTCAAAGAATCAAATTTCTGAAAGTCCTGACACGCTAAAATTGAGGCTGTTATAGATGAGATCTGGACCAGACATAAGCACCAACACAGAAATTCCAATGATTCCCTTTTTGCATAAACCAGTTGGACTGTCTTGTGAGAGCACTGGGGAATTCATCCTGCCCCCTTGACTTTGGGGCTTTGCATTTAAGACACATTTTCGCCCCTTGCCTTTTTGTCCAGCCGTGTGGCAGAAGTGCCACTGCCAGCCCTGTCCATCACAGCGCCAGGTGTCCAAGCACCTCTGCGGGTAGCCGCACCAGCCCGGTGGTGTGCACTGATCCTTCTGGGTGACAAATCACCCAACAGCCAAATGACACCCAGACAAACCAGGCTGACACATTCCTCCGCAGCACTACCTGGCTCTTCGCTTTCCCGCTCCACCCGCCAGCACTGGCTGGCATCGCTCACCGGCTCCACAGGCCCTGCAGACATATTGATTTATTGGGGCAGAGAAGAAAGGTTAATGGCTGGTGCTACGGAAAGCAGTCAGTGAGCTGTGTTGAATCAAGGGCTGTGCTTTGCAGTGCTGCAAGAGCTGGAGCAGGCTGGAAAACTCTTTTCCTCGTTGCTGCAAAATTTAAGAATATGCCCTGCAAAGGCTCTGCAGGTCTGCCTGTGCCCCTGAAACACAAACTCCCTGGCAGCAGCTTCAGCATCCCCACTGTGGAGCCATACGTGCTCTGCCTTGTGTCCTGATGAGCCTTCAGGCCACACATGCTAGATGAGAAATGTGGGCTGCCAGTATCTGCAAGCAATGATCCTACCCTGGTACGTACATGGTGACGCCTCAGCAGGTCACACTACACATAGCTACACTTCAGAAGGATTCAGGGATCAAGCATAGGCTGGGATGCATGTGTCCACCTAGACCTGATGCCATGGAAGGGATATTTTCTGGCAAAAGCCCCTTGCAGGCATTCTCAAAAACACCACTCAGAATGTCAGCCCTTGAGCATGAGCCCACTGTGGGCACTGGAGCAGAGCCAGGTCCTGCCTCCTGGTTCCTGCAAACACAAAGCCAGATGCACCAGATGCAAGACACTCGTCCATCAGTCAGGTGTGGGACAGCCTGTCCCATGCAAGAACGGGGCCTTGTTTCTAACAGCTAAGCGCTGATTTATCCTATAAAGAGAGAATTTCCTTCAAAAAGCCATGTTAGGACTGGTTGTCATGATCCATGTAAACTTCTCCTCTCTCTCAGCTGCAGAAGGTGGATATTCTCCTCCTGGGTGAGCTCTTTGCAGCTGTAATTGCTGGGATAAATATGAGCTGATCATTTCTATTAAAGAAAGATTTTAGGACCAAAGTTAGCATTATCATCTTTTATCAAATGCTGATAACAACATTTCCCAGGTCAGCTTTTTTCCATGACAAGACTCTGAGCAGCAAGCGAGCAGCTCCCTGCTGTCACATTTGCAGCCCAGGCCCTGCAGCCCAGGAGCAGTGCAAAGGAACTGAAATTAGCTGGAAAATGACTCTCAACCAGCCTTGCTAAATTACCATGAAAATTTAACAATCCAAGCGCAAAGCCTGTTTGCCCATTTGCTGTTTTCATCGTGGCAGAGAGAATAGAAATCAAGTGATATTTTAACATGCCAGTCAAAACGAAGGGACAAGGCGCTGTGCCATGCTGTTGCCACCAAAGGACAGCCCCCAGTCACTCTGCTCAGATGGTCCAAGGGTCATCATGTGTCGACGGTTTGTGAATGGCCATCAGTGAAACGCAAACAAGACTGCCAAATATCCTACCCTTTATGCACTGTCCTTAGCAGAATCTGACCCTCATTCCAATAGATGAACTTCTGGGTAAGAGCTCTGCTTTTAGAGACAGTACACGGAAACCTGTGCACCCATTTTTCTTCCGTGATGAGGGAGCTGATGGCCACAGCTGTCAGGGAGCTCCTGGCACCTGATGCCTTAGCACCAACTGCCTGCACGCTGAGGGGAACTTGTCCATTTCTTGGTAAAGGGCTTGAGGCTCTGCTGAGTCTATCCAAGCACCAACTGTGTTCCCACCCACTCTGCCCCTGGAGAAGGAGACAGGAGAAATTTTGATTTACAGCCCAATGGGGATTGTAACCCCTTTCCTGATGGTAAACAGACAGGTTGCCACAGGCCCCCCACATCCTCAGCTGCACCCGTAGTCCTCCATCAGACCAAGCTTCTGCATCCTCTAAGTGAAACCAAGGCCTCCCCAGACCCTTTCCTGTGTCGTGCCGCTGGCAGCTGCGGCTGGCTGCCTGCAGCCCGCGCTGGCCTGGAGGTGTTGCCCTGCCCTTCTGCCATTGCACCTGCACAGAGGCATCTGCAAAGTGGGCACCAGTTCCACTTGGCATGGAGAGAAGTTCACCAGATACCAACCGGCTCTTGGTTTTTCTTTAACCAAGAGGTTAAAGAAAATGTTGAAGGCATCCCTGTTTGCCAGGAGGAAAGCTCCTGAAAGTTAACCATTAACCAGCACCAGATAGAGAAGGAAAGAAACATCCTGTGAGGCTGGAAGCTATTTGCCTGTGTGTCCACCTGGTGCCAGGGTGATAATAAATCTTATTTAGCCTGGGCAGACTGCAAGGTTACAAGGGAGAAAGGTAGAGCTCTGCAAGGTTGAGCACCCAAATGATCCTCAAGAGAAGAGAGAAGGAGGTGGGGAGAGTGGGCAGCCATGTGCCCCACAGGCACCCCAGCCCTGCCTTCCAGACCAAGGAACCTCAGGGGACAAGCACCTGGGGACAGAACTGTGTCCCAGTCTTGGGGACTTTCACAACAGGGCCTCTCATATCCATGGACAGGTAGCCCAGAGGGGGAGATTTCCTGGCTCTCAATCCTCCAGGGTGAAGGAGCTGGGGAACCTCAGTCAGCAGCCCCAGGGGGACCAGGGGAGGCAGAAGAGCTGCCACAGCGTGTCCCAGGCCCAGCTCAATGGTCCTGGGATATGGTCTGGTCCCCGATGGATGTTCACATGTGCTGATATGCAAGAAGTGAATTCCATGTGTGTGAGCAGGTGCTTGGGGGTATATACGTGCACAGACAGCTGAGAGCCAGGGGAGCACCTCAGCCTAAGACACTGGATCTGTGAAGGCTGGCAAGGGAGAGACAAGGCACAGTTTGCCTCTGCTTTGGCAGGGCCCTGGTGAGGCTCAGCACACAGCTGAGCGAAGTGGAGCAGACCCAGCCTGTGTGGTTGCCGTGTCCTGCACATGCCGTGGGGACGGCCGGGGCAGGTGTTTCAGCAAGGATGGCTCTGCCAAAGCCCTTGTGCTGAACTGATGGTAGGAAAACAGGCACTGCGACGGGTGACTGAAGGGCAGAGGGTGGCTCGGGGAGCACAGAGCTCAGTGGCATATGCCTTGGGGAACAGGCGCACACCATTTGCTTCAGCCTGGAGAAGGCAATGGCTATGAAAAACTTGGCAGAGACCACAGTATTGTGCTCATAGAGCCTTGAGAAATGCAGGAAATGTTGGCCCCAAAACAACACTCTCAGCACACAGATGAGCAGGAGCATAGGAGGTGGTCCTTGGGAAGGAACAGTCTTTGCCAGGTCCCAGTGGCTAATCCAAGGGTCTGTGCAGAGCTGGGGAGGTCCCTGCTTCAGCAGGGCTGGGCTGGGCCCAGCACCTCCACCCCAGCCACATAGCTGACACCCGAGTTTGCACCGTCTGGTAAGACCAGACCTTCACTAGCAAACCTACTTCCTGCTAGAAAGACTGTCTGATGGCTCCCCCAGCCAGCCTCTACCAGATGGTCTTTCTCACCACACTTGTCTCTTGCCATTGCAGTGCAGGGGGGCTCCCAGGCTGGCACACAAGGACTGATGGGCAGAGAAAGCAGAGACATGTGTGCCTTGCACCCTCAGAAAAGCAGACTGCAGACCCAGCAGGTCCCCTGGAAATGGGTGGCTGCAGAGTCCCCTTTTAATCCCCCGGGGATGCCAATGGGCAGCACTCAGTCAGTCTCCAGGTGAGACTCTCCATCGCTCCCTCTCCACACACACCGGCTCGAGCACCGTGGGTACTGTGATCCATGCTTAGCTCAGCTCTCCAGCAGCGAGGAGGACGGGGAGCATGCCGCCACGCATACAGAATGGGCTTGCTGGTGACAGCCAGTGCCATCCACATGATGCTGATGCATGTGGGGCTAGGACAGGATGCAGCACCCTGGCTCGGCTCCTGTCCTGGATGGAGTCAGGAAAGTGATTCAAATGGAAATGTTCTGCTGCTGGATGAAAAAGCTGCTGTGAGAAGGGATGAGAATAAAGAATGAGAGACTAGAAAGGAGGAGGAGTGCAGCTGGAGGGATGAGGAAGATGGAGAGTGGGACGGTTACAGGAGATGAAAGATGACTGAGGAGATGCAAAACAGAGGCACAGAGAGACGGGAGAGGAAAGGATGGTGTGGCAGAGGGACAGATCAAAAAGGGGAGAACTGGAGATGATACAGTTATGGACCTGGTTTTCCTATTCAGTGGTGCAGTTCACCACAACAGTCTCCACCCGCTGCCACTGGGCAAAAACCTCTTTCTCCCACAGCAAGGAGGCAGGCAGCTTCTCAGGAGCAGGAGTGACAGCCTCCACTCCCTCCCCTCTCCTTTGGTCCCTCGACCTCCTGTGCTGGGTGCTCGGAGGTGGCTCTGCCCAGCCTTTCCCTGCCTGGCCCTGATTTACTGAGGAAGTCTTCCCAGAGTGCCTGGCACAACAGGGTCCCTCCAGGGTGCATTGCAGCCCCAAAAGGCAAGTGGGACTGCAAGGAGCCGCTCCTCTGCATGCTCTTTTGGAGCAGCTAGATCCCAGCCAGCCTTTAATACATTGTGATGTGGCCCAAGGAAAATCTCCTTGCAATCTTAATACCTACCCTAAATCTCTCTAGATGCAAATAAAGCCAATTACTGCACAAAAAATCCTTGGTAGACCTGAGAACGAATGATCACTAATCTCTTTCTAGTGATTTTCAGCATTTTAGAAGGCTGTTCTCATATCCCTGCTCAGGCTTTGCCCTGCCAGACCTAGAGAGATTCAGTTTGCTCTTCCCTTCTTGCAGCTCATGTTTTTCAGACTTCTAAACAGTCTTGTAAGCATCTCCTCTGTACTCTCCCCTGTTTGCTACCTCCTCCTTACTATGACCAGCTCAAATCTCTGGCTGGAATTCCCTCCAGCCTTGTGGCTATCCCTGCCTTACGAGGGCCACCTTGCCGACAATGCCCAGCACGCGCTTGCCTTGCTCACAGCCACAGAAGGCTGCCGAGCCCAATCAGCAGCCACCCACTGAAGCTCCCCAGCAGCTGTACTGGTCTCCAGCCAGAGAGTTTCTGCCTGGCGTTTGTTCATTGCAGGTTGCCTGCTTTGCATTTGTCTTTATTGAACAGCATTTTATCAATTTCAGGTAATTTCTAAGTGATTGAGTTCTATTTTAAATTCTGATCATGTCCTTCAAAACAGTTGCAGCCCTTTGCTCTATGTTATTATTTCAGCATTTTATAAGTGTAATCACTATTTCATCAACCTGGTGGCTAATGAAAGTATTGACCAGGACCTGACCCAGGACAGACTTCACAGGACCTCACTTAATGTCTTCCCAGTCTGATAACAGCTGAGCAGCCCCCACTCTCGGTGGTTTTTAACCAGCTGGACATCTGCCTCAGCGATGTTTCAGTCGCACTCCATCACCTATGTTTCTTGAAGAGCATGCCCTGTGGGACAGCGCCAAACCACTGTGAAAGTCAAGAGGTGCCATATCTACTGCTTCCTGTTATCAGCTGCGCTACGTCCCCATCAATGATGGAAATCAGATTGGTTCAACATGTTGCATGATTGACAAATCCTTGTTGTCTGTTCCTTATCATGTATTATCCTTGAGATGCTTAAGATGTGATTGTGTAATAATTTCATTCTGTATCTTTTCAGGGATCAAAGTTAGTCTGACTTGTGTATCTCCCTTTCTGCCTTTTTAATGCTACACGCACTGTTTTGTACTGCTCCAGTCCACAAGGACCTTACCCATGCTCCCTGTGTTTTCTGAGATAATTCCTATTGGGGTCAGAGATGACTATGGCTAGTTATGCCAGGGCAAATTTTACCAGACATTGAAAATTTGAATATTCACATGCTATATTCTTCAATCTTGTTATTCTGTTCTTGTTCCTAGCCTCTTGTTGCTAATAATAATCTGGTCACAGTTAACCCTTCTGTAAATATTTAAAGCATAAAAGATATCAAACAATTCAGCCACCTCATGTATCATCTGGTATCTGCTGATCTGTCCTATTTAGTTAATCTAGACTTTCCTGGACATACAGATTTTTTTTCTTTTCTTTTCTTTTTTTTTTTTTTTCCCCCTAGGCTTATACATCTAGGTAGCACTCATGTTCTGCCTTAATCTGCTTGATTTTGTTCCTCCACATTTGTGTTTTCCTCTATATTCATCTTTATACATACATCCTTGATGTATAGCAATGCTGCATTGTTCCCTTTGCCCAGGTTCTGTCTTCTGTACTGACGTACCTGGCCTGCATTGTCCCACCAAGTCCCTGTGATGTTTAGCTCCCAGGGGATGTTCCCATTTTGTCCCCCTTGCTGCTGGCATTTGTGTCTGCCCTGCTGAGATCTCAGCAGTCTGCACCATGCTCCCTCCTTCAGCCCCGTTCAGGGTCCACTGCACCTTCCCACTCTTCCTGGAGGCTTTTATCCAGCTTTCTTGTTTCTTCCCCTTGGTTTTTGTCATTAGTCCTTTCAAACAGGAAATAAATCTCTCCTCACTGGACAGGTATGTTGGGGTCCTTGTATGCGCTTTCCTTCTCCATCAAGCAGAGCCAGCCATGCTGTGAAGGGAACCAAACCCTCCTTTCTGCACCATTTGCACAAACCGATGCATTTACCCCTGCAGTAACATGTCTTGAGCTCAGAGGATGGCCAGATGCTGGTACACAAAGCCTTTTGGAGTACTGCATATACAACACTTCATGGAGCAGGGGAGGGAGGGCAGCTGGGAGTGTCCAGAGGCCAGCAAAGGCTTGAGCTGAGCAGCAGCCACGTTATCCTTGCTGCACAAAACTTCCTATGTTCAGTTTATCCAGATTTCAAAAAAGGATATCTCAGATTTTTTCATTAAGTGGAACACTGCAAGGAATAAAAGAAAAGTGTCACTTCTGGAAAACAGGTGAGATTGTTTTTTTCGTTTTGGTTTTGGTTGGGTTTTTTTGGGTTTCACTGGTGCTGGGGTTCAGAAGCCAGGCACCCTCAGCTCACTCCTGAAGTCATCTTCTGGGCTGCATCTCCTGGGCCCACCAGATGGTGCAGAGGGGACATGCCAGGGATGCCAGGCGGAGAGCTTAGCTTTGGTCATCAGGAATGTAGCAACACCTGCTGAGGCAGAGTGGAGAGATGAGTACAACGGCTCTGTAGGCAGCTCACCAGCCCTTGGTAGGTAACACCAAGGTCAGGGATGCCAGAAAGCACCGGTGAAAATCCTCTCTGGGGAGATAAACAGTTTGGCAGGAATTGTTCCTGAAGGCCATGCCAGCTGTCATCAGGGTTTTGCTTATCCTTAGGGATTGTCATCCCTTTGGATTTGTGAATGGAGCACATACTGCTCATGGAGCCTACAGCTTGCTTGGGTCTCTGGGCTGGACTAGGGAAAAAGGCAGAGTCAGGGAGGAAGTTTGCCTTCCTCCCTACCATCCAGGGCTCAGGCAAGACATCCCCTTGGCACTGGGTTGGGACTGCTCAGGATGGCACTTATTTTCCCCAAGGCACCAGCAGGAGCTTGGACAGATAAGCAGGCAGGGAAGGCAGAAAGCAGGTAGCATCAAGTAGGGAAGTTCTTCACATGCAGTTGGTACATCCAGAAACCCTACCCCTGAGATACAGTCTTGTCTCTGCCTGGTTTGAAGCTACAAGGAGGACTCACGGGATATGCCTTGAGCCTGAGACCATGCCTGGTCCCACTGTGGCTCAGCTGATAGAGCAGGAGGCATGTCTTCTCCCTGGCAGAGTGTCTGGCAGTGCTGGGAATGTGATCGTGCTGGGGCCAAGGTGGGTGGCAGGACCACAGGCTGCGTTGGTGGCTCTGGGCTGCTGGTGGTCCTGGGGAGCTGGTGCAGTGCTGTGCTGCAGGGTGGGCAAGTGGAGGAGATGCTGAGCTGCTCTGTCAGCTGAGGTGGGGTCCAACTGGCCCCAGGGCTTGAGACTGGGTCAAGCAGAGTGCAGGGGCCTGAGGAATGAGCTCTGTGCCTGAATTTTGGAGGGCTAGCAATGTGGGTGGGAGTTCCAAGGCTGTCAGAGTTAGTGCCTGCTCTTTTGCAGGTGGCGATGCCTTTTAGGGTTTTTGACATGATGCATAACAATGCTGAAGAGGCTTTTTTTTGAAGAGGCTTTTTTTTGACAGTGCTTCCTGCTTGTGCTTAAGGCCTTCCACCCCCTCATTGCAGATGGGTTTAGGCTGCACAGAGATGTGCATAATGCTTGGGAGGAATCCCTGAAAGTGCTGCACTCTGCCTGCTAGCCCCAACCCTGCAACACCCTGTCCCTGCAGTGACTGCCCTTGCTGGGCCATGATCTGTCCATGCTCCCAGCACAAGGGTACAGCAGAAGTTTCCACACGTCCTTTTGTCCTCAACACCCAGAAGAACAACTATATTGTTATTCCAACTATTTCAGCTCCTGGTCCTTCTCTCTTCTTGCAGCTCCCCCAAAGTGCTGCACAGCCCAGGTCTTCACGCTGGCTGGCACTGCCACATCCAAGTCTTCATGTGCCTGGCTATGCTGGAATAACCCAGCACGGAGGAGCTTCCCCAGTGGTGCTAAACTTCCTCTCAGGATGCTCAGAAGCTTGCTGCTCTGTTGAGGCACCCTGATGCACCCCACAATGCACATGAGATCCAGCAACTATGGAAAAAGGTAGCTGTGTAGCAACTATGGAAAAAGGTAGCTGTAATAAACAGCCTCGCTGTTTATTAGGCAGGTGAGCAAAGGCTGCTCTGCTCATGGCACCAGCCCAGCAACACAGTGCTGAGGACTGATCCCCCATGGCCAAACCTTCTGGCACTTGGGAACAGCAGGGGATGCTGCCCAAATGGTGTGGGACGTATTTCCTGCTCCCCAGGAAATGAATGGGCGGGGATATGGGGTGGTAGCAAACCCATTCCCACTGCATCACTGATCAGCTGGGCTCCTGCATGCCCCAAAATGCAGGTCCCATCCCTCGCTGCTCTCTGGAGGGCTAAGCTTTGTCATGATGGCGGATAGCTGTGGAGCCACTGGCAGAGGGGAAGAAGGAAGATCTCCCCTGGGCAATGGGGAAGGGCACTGACCCCATCAGGCCCTCGGGAAGGCTGTGCCAGGCTAGTGATGCCAGAAAGCCTCTCACTGGTCCAGCCTGGGCTGCACATCCTCAGGTCTTGGCTCTCGACTTCTGGGGACCCTGGAGGCTGGGGGTGCACCTGAGCTGTGCAGTGCTAGCCTGCTTCCCGGCTGAGTGAACTGGGAGAGGAAGCAATTAGCTCTGCGGTGAATGTCTGGTGAATCATTCCTTCTGCAGGCTCCTCTCGGGATCCACAGCAGGCAGCTGTGACATCCAGGGTGCAGGAAGCAGGGCAGCTGAGACATCCAGAGGGAGGTGGCAATGCAGGTATGGCCGGGATGTTAGGAGTCATGTCAGACCCCCCCAGACCATCCCTCATCCTCCACCTCCCTGCTTTGCCACCAGCTCCCGGGATGCAGAGACTGTGTCCCCACACTGGCACTGCAGCTCCCTCCCAGCCGGTAGAGCTCCCCTGGGTAGATGTGGCTGCCTGGCCAGGATGGTGATACATCACCTGCTATGTATTACATCTGGCTCAGTGGGATGCGGAACAGGAGCTATGCCACGGCAGAGCCTTGCCAAGGAGCTGTGCCAGCTACTGGGCTGAGAAGTGGTATGAAAATAAGTAAAGATAGCAGAATCTGGCCAAAAGATTGTCTGCTGCAAAGTTCAAATGCTCAAGTTGAGCTCCTGCAAAGCCCAGCCCAAGAGCCAGTGCCTCTGCCTGTCAGACAGGTTTCTAACCTTGAGGATGACAGTTGCCCAGATATCTTTCAAATAGCAGTGCTTCCCCAATTGGCAAAATAAATCCATGGTACAAAACCAGTATCTAAACACAGTTCATGAGGAAATGCAGAGCTTGCAATAGAGTAAAGCAGTAAATACTGGGGATTCCACTTAGCACACAACAAATGACAAAACAACACCGAACTTTTAAGGCTAGAAAAAACAGAAAGCTATTCCTAGATTGAAATGAAATCTGTAAATGGGAGGCAGAGTCAGAATTCAGGTTATGTGAGTGCTGGCAAGTCTGTGTTTCTCTGGTGATGTAGGATCCTGCTTCTAGGAACCTGAATCTGCTTCTCTTATGAGTCCTGTACCCACATGGTGCTCTCCTTCCTGGCTTCTTCCCAAGCTTACCAGGGATTGATTTCTGCTGGTTCCTCTCTGTCGCGGTTACCCCAAACGGTAACCGGACCACACAGTGCTCGCTCACCCCTCCCCCGTGGAGTGAGG
>JMFS01020896.1:0-15516 GCA_000699545.1 Podiceps cristatus
GCCCCGCTCCCGCGTGCCGAGCGCG
This sequence comes from Podiceps cristatus, assembly GCA_000699545.1. NCBI lineage: Eukaryota > Metazoa > Chordata > Aves > Podicipediformes > Podicipedidae > Podiceps > Podiceps cristatus. The sequence continues at coordinate 26 of JMFS01020896.1, forward strand.
GTTTAAACGCCGTGCGGCCGCGCGAAGAAAAGGCGCCGAGAGAGACACACACACGCGTGAAATGTTGCATATTTAAACACAGGGGGCTTCTAACAACAAGATTCTTTACAAGGGAACTTCTAAGTTCTACTATTTCATCGTTTACTTCTTTGATGAGCTTCAACTTTAATCCCGCCCTTGCCTTTTCTTCTTCAAATGCGAAGTAGTCCAGAGATGAACTTGTAAACATAACGGCCTGTGTCATTTTTGCACTTTTCCATTTCCCAGAGAGCCAAATGGCCAAATTTCCAACGAATTTCCACAACCTCTGGTGTCCAGCTCAGTGTGCTGTTATGAATTGGGTTTCAGCAAGTAGCAGTAAAAAGAAAAAATATTCAGGAACTGGTCTCTGGGAAGAAGAGAGAGGGGATGTGAGCAGGGGCAGAGATGCATGCAAGAATTTGGCTCCCGCTGCCCCCATGCGAGCAGAGAACTGTTGGTAGAATCTTTCCTGGGGTCTAAACTGAACCAAGGACCGACTGGAAGTAACATTATATTGTCATATAACAACTCCCATGAAAATAGCGGTGAAAGGAGCTGAACAACCAGCCTGGACAAAGATGACCCTTCTATGCTTTATGGCATTTGCCAGAACAGCACAGGTCTACAGGGCAGATCTTCTCACAAATGGCAGCAGCATGGAGATGATGGCATTAAATCACATATAAAACTGCGTAGAGGACTCCAGACTAGTTATCCTAAAGCAGAAGAGAATTAGGACTGAGTTTTAAGTGCTTTCCAGAGATCAGGTTTTGCTTGTCCATGGGACCAGTCTGATTAAAACAGAAACAGCGAAGCCATGCCTAGATAAGTCTCTAGCTAGATAGAGATAGTGTATTCTGTGTATATTCACACACATGCATATAAATACATACATCCTGATCCACAGCTGAAAGGGAAACTATTAAATGTCATTTCAACATACTTAAAGAATTCTGGCTAGGAAGTCACAGCTGAAGGATTTTGGCTAATCACCAAGTGAACAATGTCAAACACTGAATGTCTGGACAGTTTCCATTCAAATAACATTTCATCTTGGGCCAACTGTATTTACAAACCACTGGAACGAAATTCCATACTGTCATTTATCCATTAGTAAGAGACAGCATTACAGCTGGGTAAGACATGGGCTCCCTTCTGCTCTCCCAGTGGTGGCAGCTCTCGCTGAGCCTTGCATGCCCATTCTGCAGGTCTCCCCCGCTACCTCTGCGCATCTTAGATGTCATTGCCAAATTCAGAGAGGGATGATGGGGTAATCTCTGACTGGTTACCTAAAATCTGAGAAGCCATTAAAGCTTTACTGCATGTTTCAGAAACACCAGATGAGAAAGGCAAATGTTTGCCCCTACTTGACCTAACGTGTGTATCTAAACCTTCCTTGCTCTTCGATCTTGGGCAGTGATGGTAAGGAATGGAGAAACTGTAAAATAAGCCCATAGAGCTACACAACAAGAAGAGGATACAGTATATCCTCACATCTTAGTCTTACTCCTTGCTTTCTGCCTTCTCTTCACCTCTTCTGACTCTCTCTCCCTTTATCTGACCTACTCCTTCTTGGATGGTCAGCTCTCTCAGAACAAAGCCGCTGCCCCTGCACTGACTCCCCCGCCGTGACCTGCCCACACAGAGCCCGTCGAGGCACCAAAACCTCCCAGCTGTGGTTTTGAGCCTGGAATGGGCACAACTCCCTGCATTCAGCACCCTCAACAGCAAGAGCTATGCCAGGTTTGTGTGTAACTCACCCAATATTGGTGTAGGAAATCCTGGATTATCTCTGCTGGTATTTAAAACCAAAAGGTATTTTTTCTGTAACAAAGAGGGATATAGTATTTTTCAGTAGTATTGTTACCAGGACATCATAAAACAGAGTTTGGCCAGGTGTTTTTCAAGACTTGTCCAGAAATTTCTCCATGTGAGGAGGCATACAGATCAGTATGACATCATAGCAAGGTTGATTTTGAAGACACCATTGGGATTCATTTAACCATAGGTGAATTTCAGCTGCATAGTTCAGTAGATGAACTAGTTCCACACAGAAAAAATCTAAGTCCATCTAGTCCAACCTCCCCCCTGCCATAGGCAGGGACATTTTTCACTAGATCGGGTTGCCCAAAGTCCCATCCAGACTGACCATTGAACATTTCCAAGGATGGGGCATCCCCAGCTTCTCTGGGCAACCTGTTCCAGTGTCTCACCACACTCAGCATAAAGAATTTCTTCCTTATGTCCCAGCATAAATGCATTACACACTATCATCTCCACAGCCAATACACAAAGTGTTAACATTCCTAAGGGGATGGGGAGCTTTACTGGAGAGGTCTGTAGCAATAACAAAATCCTCAACACCTTACCTTTGTAAGTATTTAAAGCAATAAAGTATTTGGATACCTAATTTTGTAATTATGGGCTAAAGCTTGACTTGAGACATGGAATACCACTTTTTAGTCTGAAGAGGGTCACATACCTGTGCTGGAGCTGACACTGTTGTGGGACTCGTGTTGCAATACCAAGAATCCCCTGGGATGTGGGTGTGGTGGGGGTAAAGGGAGGGGAGAGGGATTTTTAAAAGACGTAGGTGCTGAACATTGGCCATCAAGGGGAGTAACATGATGGCTAATTTCCTCTCACCATATGCTTTGGGTCCCAGCCCAAGGTAAATTTAGACCAGTCAATAGTTAATGCTACCTGGCTTCAGCCATAGATGTCCCCAACCCAGTTGTGTTTTGGTGGAGTACATGGAGCTGTGCCCCTGGCTGTGGGAGACAGGCTACGAGTGTGTGAGATGTTTATACCAGCTCTAAAGCACCAGGACTCTTCAGGGAGTTCCTGGCTCTTTGCTTAAGAGTCAGACTGATGGGAGGTGCTAGTCCAATGGCCGAATTTAGTAGTTTGATGAAGAGTTGGACACTTCCAAACACTAGCACAGCGTCCAGCTTCTAGCGGGAGGTGCTAATCCAGGGCCGGTTTAACTGCCTATGGCAAAGTGAGGCAGTCAGAAATTGCAACAGCCTGAGCAAATCTTCTAATGTGCCATCATTTTTATTTCAGGGAAAAAAAATAGGGAGGAGAAAAGAAAAAAGTCCAACAAAGACGAAAGCAAGGAGACGAGACAGGAAAGCAAAGGGCGAGCAGCCCGAAGACAAAACCGAGAACAGAGGGAAAACAACAACAAAACGCAGCCAAAGAAAAGAAAAGCCCCAAATAAAGAACAGAACCTGGCACCCGTCGACTCTGCACATTAACAGCCCTCTGTGATTGTTTATGTCTTATGATGCTGCTATCTCTACCAGATCGCCCTGACAGGTGCTCCAACTGTTCAGGCCGCAAATGGACAATGCTACCAGTTATTATTAAACTTTAAACAACATTCCAAATACTTCCTATATTCTCCAAGCAACCATAGTTTATTAAAGAGATTGACATGAGCCAAGAAAAAAAATCTAAAAATGGGATACTTTTAAACTGTTATATTATATGCTTCCATGCATCTGTAAAAGGCAATTAAGAAATTTTGTATATATTAATAATAGGGTATAAAATATAGCAATATAATAATGAATGACATTCAGATGAACAATGTTCTTTTTCTTTGTAAAATATTTTTCAAGTTATTGTTTAAGTATGAGGCAAGAGATATGTCTAAATCAAAGACGCAAATCGTATCCCTTCATATATTGTACATAAATATTAAGAGAAGGAGGAAAACATTTCTGAAGACCCAGTAGGAATCTGTGGTTTTATAGCCTTTGGTGGAGCAGGATGGGATTGTCCTGTGGTCCCCTGGTCCGCGCTCCAGATGCGGGTGAGAAACACCAGAGGAAAGCCATCAGGGCTTCACAAGCTGAGGGAAAAGAAGCAGCAGCATCTGCAGCTTTGAAGACTGAGTCCCCGAGGCAGGAGGCGACGCAGCTGAGCTTGAATAGCGCTGTTATCTGTGGGACAACACAATGTTTTCTGGTCTGAACAGTGGTACCGTGTGTGCTGTTTTATGCTTTTATACCTATGTGTAACTTAAGTCTACATTTCAAATCTGGTGAATGACAAATCGTATTTGTAGGAGACAGTGTTGAGTTAATAAAAACCAGAAAAATAGATCATGTAAGTATGTGTTTTTCACAGTGATGGTGTCACCTTTTCTACTGGGGGAGAGAATCATTTCATAGCGCCACAGACAGAAGAGGACACAGCTTACATCCACAATGTGCATCTAGTGAAAGAGTATCCATGATGATAAATCTATTGAAGGATGGAAATTACAGACTTCTGTCCAATTTTACTTAAATTCTTGTTCTAGTTCTCTCTGACACAGCAGAGGTGAAAATGCCCAAAGTTTGTCTCAGAGGACAAACCAAACCCCTCAGTACCATTCTAACTATATTAGTGGCTGGAGTGACCCACAAGTGAAGCACAGGCTTTGCTATACATGGACTCTCAGGTCAGGAATGGATTTACCCTTTACAGAAACAGGTTGAGGAACCAACATGCTTCATAGTACGTGTTTTGTTGTCATGCTTTCCCCAAGGGCAGTTGTCACAGGGGTAACAGCCTGCCCAGTGTGGAGCACGGAGTAGAAAACGTGGCAGGTGAGCCTCACCAGCCGGTTCCCATCCCTGCGCACTACTTCTGTTTTTCACAGTGCATTTGACCTTAAAATGACTCTGCCCAACACTGGAGCCTGACGCTCAAGCTGAAGAAGCCTGAGCAACAGGCTTCAGTAACTTTTGATGGAATATCCTTATCAGCGATGCAGGACAGTTTCCTACATTTTGCTTTGTAAGAGCTTTGTCTCTTCATGATACGTGAATAGATGCCATAGTCTAATAACATGGGTGTTTAAGGCTCCCACAGTTTGCCTCCAACTTTCATGACAATTAGTCAAAACTTTCTGTAACCAGTCCCCAATTATATGCACATGTTATATTTTTGCTGGTGAGAAGACCTAATTGCTAAAGGCTGAGTTTTAGAGATGAGCATCATACGCATGTAACACTCCTCACATACGATGAAGCCTGAATGGGTGAGAGAGAAAAGCAGGGTGTGCTGAATGCCTGTGAGAGGCACCTAATTCTGGGATCCCAGCTCCATCACATAACTTGTCTACACCCTCCTCCAGAGTGAGCTGGTCGTAGTCTCCCACTACCGATCCTGGCAGCAGCAGTCATCTTCCTCCATCAGCATCTTCCCACCTTCTTGACAGCCACAATGGAGGAGACGCTGGTCTCGGAAAAGTGGAGGGCACAGGAACTGTGCTCAACACTGAGGCTCTGGGTGATGCTGAAGGGAGGCAGAGAAAGAAAAGGAGAAATCCTGGTGCTGCCAGGCGCAGAGGTTGGCACCAAAAGATGAGGTGCAAGCAGCAGTTCTGGGCCGAGGGGTTGGTATCACCACAGAAAGCAGCATTCAGTGCTTCAAACCCTCTCCTGCAGCTGCAGTCACCCGTCTGTCTGGGGTGCTGGTGGGCAGTCAGGATGTCCAGCTGCTCGGGAAGAATTTATTGCTCCATTTATTTCCTCAGGAACAGGTTGTTGGCCAGATGAAGTATCTCTAGTTGGATTTAGCAAACTAGACCCCCAGCTGGACCACATGGATAACTGAACCCAGGGGAGTTTTGTCTCTTTAACCAGTAGGATTTCGCCTTTCCCCTGCCTTAATTATATATAGGAGTTAAATGGCAAGGGGGTTTCGGATGGGAGTCATCTCTTGACAAACGCACAAGCAAAAACTATTAAAATGAACAAGAGCATTTAGAGGAGAATTAAAAAGAAGAAAAAGCAAAACAAGTAGCTAACCCAAGAATGTCTTTGATATTAGTTATTCTCTACAACAATACTTGGTGGAGTCAAAGGAACGCCATTTATCTGGCAACGATAGAAGACTGGTAAAGCAGTATCAAGTAGTTCGAAAGCTATGGATTGAATAAAAAACAAGAAGGTGCAAGAAAAATAATAGAATTAGGATACAAATGTGAGCTTTGTTATAGAATGCCACATAAACCTTTATTTCAAACTCCAGTGTGCCTCTCCCTGCTTACGCAAGCGGCAGTGACAAGAGAGACGGTTTGTCTTACCAAGAGCAGGACTTGGAACACTATCACCTTTCAGCAAGGGATAAAAATGTAAAAGGAATTTGGCTTGTGGCAGTAATAATTAATAGCAATAGTACCTGAAAAACCATGATACAACTTTTCTTGGAAATGATCAAGGAAGCTGCCGTCATGTTGTTCTCTCCCATGGAGGATAATGTTTGATAATATTTCCTGTAGCCATGGTGAAGCACTAAAAACTACATCCAATTCATCTGGGCAACTAAAATTTTCTCCAGTCCTGGCACTGAATGTAGACTGCCCTGATGGTAGGTGAACTACTCCATTGGGACTCACAAGAAACTGAAGAAGAATACAGACCTTTGTAGGTCAAATATACATTGCAGTGACACTTTTTGCCCACCCAGTAATAAACATGTATAATTGTGAGTCAATGATCTTACTCGCTGAGTAAGAGCTAATGGGGACTCATATGACCTTACTGGAGAAGATCTGATTAAGCACTGCAAGTAGCTGTGACTAAATTTTTATGAAACTTCTTTCCTGACAATTGCTTCCCAGTTACAAAATACCTCAAAATCCGAAGAGTCCATTTTAAGTTATTTCCAGAGGATTATGAATAGAGTAGGATTATGAACAACTTTTCTTAAAATGGGAGCTAAATTGAATGGGTGTTAATTGTCAGCCAAATTCATAGTGTGTCAATTATTAAAGAAAAGGTCTGGAATAAAATACTAAATATCAGATATGGTCAGAAGATAAACACAAAAGAGGTGCTATTTCTGACAGTTAAGCTGCCCAGGGAATTATAATCAGTAAAAAAGAGGCAGAAAAATGCGAAAACGCAACTGTTATGGCGAAGGCTTTCGATCTGTCTGACCACGCTCTAGCTTGTTCTCTCACCTGGCTTCACTTTAGTGAAGACCTGAGTAAGGGAATCCAGTGTTAAGGTATCAGAAAGGGCTTAAAAAAAAACCCTTCTCTGAAATTGTCCCAGCAGCTTTATTGTGAGCCACAAGAGCAGAGTTGTCAGGCTGAACAATGCACTAAATAAATGACAGGTTTTGCTGTACCCTGCAGCAAAATGGCAGCAGAAGGACCCATCAGCGAACGGGACCGTCACCATCCCCAGTCGTGCCCCACAATGAAGGTCTCGTGTCATACCCTCTACCAACTGCCTCTGGATACTTGTGGTTGATATGCTGATGGGAAAGCAGTACATGAATATTGTTATTAATTCAGAAGTATTCCTCTATAGCCCTCATGAGTCACTGTCATTTATTTACTGTTTCTGTGGTTTTAGGCTCTGAAACTTATTGAAGGCTTAACTTTATGATGCAGCATGAATGTACCACGACTCCTGTACTTAATTGCTATGCATTGTTATTCTCAGACACAGCACTGGGTTTTGTTCGCATGGTTCACATGAAGTTGCAAGAATTCAAACAAAAAAATCTGCACAGCATGACATAACAGCTGATCATGGGAGCCACTCTTCACCGTGACATTCTGCAAGCGTCAGCTGAAGCTGCAGTTTCAGGCTTGCCGGAGTCCCACAGGGAGGGCTTGGGCAGTATTGTCACATTTTCAGACTCAGATCTGCTACTTCATTGCTGTTACTTAGCCCAAAGCTTACATGGTAAAGACCTTGGAGTCTTATGTGGCAAGCATACTCTGCAGTTAGGAATCCTCACATCATTCTCCCATATGGCCTCTTGTTGACAAGGGATTCGATTTTTCTTACTATTTTGTAATAAATTGGCATAGTTTAAAGAGAAGTTAATTCATCATGTTTGTTCACCATTATAATAACCCATATATCCCTTACATTTTCCTCTCCTAATTTAGCATTGATATTCTTAACAGATTTAGGCCTAATCTTTCAGAGTGCTTTCAGAATGCTAATTGCATTTGCCTTTGAGAAACAAGAGTACCCATTGATTGGTTTGGCACAGAAATTTCTGTTTTTTCATGAGTGGATGAAATTTTTGTTGATACTGTTCTCTAGAGCATTTCAGAGCACTAATAATGTCCATATCAATCCTTTATACAGAAGACAATCATTTGGTTTCTTAAAAATTAGCTCTCTGCACTCCTGCAGAAGGCTGCTTGGAAATGCATCTTGCCTGAAGAACATTTGTTAAACATCTTTTTAGATATAAAGTAGTCTGAGAATGATCATGCATATGTCAATAAGAAAACTGACCTTTAAGAATCTTTGAAAATTGCCATGTCATGCTGCTTGCTAGAATTTACTAAGTATTTCCTAGGAATAGTCTTAAGATGTATTTCAGCACTTTGTGGCTCTGTTTCCATCTCAGCCTTACCTCATCCAATCTGGGCTGTTCATGGAAAGGTAAATAACAGGTACAGTATTCTCCATCTCCCTCAATGCACACGAAGGTCTGCAATTACACTGTGCATACATCTAACTTACTTTGTCCTGCTTAGCTCACATAGACACTATAGATGGATTTGGAATGAAACCAAAAGGTTTCAATTTTAGTTTTTTTGATGTGCCTATAGGAGGAAACCAGAGATGAGACTAATGCATAGAAGGGAACAGAGGGATGGCTGGCTGCAGAAAAGCAAGTCATTAACCATTCTCCTTTATCACTGGCTTTTCTTCAGACTACTCATCCATAGCCTACTCCGGTGTACCTATGGCTAAACAGGTTAATAAAATTCTGCAGATGTTCGTGCAGCCATTTTCCAGGGGGAGCCGGTACAGCAGCCAGTATCTTGCACTAATGAAAGAGGTACTTTCCCAGAGCATGAGATTAAGGAACTGCTTTTGTGATTTTGGGTCAGGGGGTTTTTTGTGACTGAAAAAGAGAGGGCAGTTCCCCTTTCTACTTTATGTTATAGCACAAAATACCTGATTTCACAAATGGTTTGATCTTCACTATATTATCAATGCACTGGATAAATACACATAATAGTCCATAAAACAAGCTTCTATGAAAAAGGAAAATGGATAAAATTTCTTAGGCAAATCAACATCACCTGCTCAAGAGTATGTTCCATAAGAAATGACAGAGTTTTATTCTGCTGTCAAAGTTGAACAATGGTAAAAACTTCAAAAACACATCTTACAGCAAAAGCATAATTCAAAATTATAAAAAGAAAGTTATTTTTCACAGTGATGCTTTTTTCATTAAAAAAAAAAAAAAAAAAAAAAACCACACCAAAACCTCCAGTGAGTAAATGACAACGAAATCTGTCATAGACCTACTCTAATAATTCTGTTTTATGGAAACAGGATTTACAGTTTCAGACAGCAGGAGGGGACTAAAAATGGGTAAATTATCTCCACATGACACTGAGATATCAGTGCACCCCCACTAGTCTTTGGGAAAAAAATGTCCAAAACAATAAACCCAAGGTCATCCTTTTACCATCCCTTTCTCCCCACTGTTAATCCTCAACTAGCTGATAGAAGAGCATCTGGTTTTGCAAGCCAGAGCTGGGCAAGGAGCTGTCACTCATTCTGATTTTAAACCAGGAGATATTTGAATAGTGGCTGAAGGGCACAATTCTGTCACTTTTGGTGATGACACCTCCATGTCAGATGCTTATGTCTTGCTGTCACACTATTCACTAACAGTATCTGAGATATTACTGCTCTTCCAGTGTCTCCCTTCCATCGAAGAATGACTATTCCCAGAATGTGATGACCTACTATTTTTTCCAGATTCTGGTTACTTCTTTCTGAAACACATTTCTACCCAGCAGCCCCCACCTTCTGTTCAGTATATGGGCCATATATGGAATCACTAACCCAGTTCTGCTGAGAACAAAGCTGTGTGATTCGGATGTCCCATGTGCATGTGTGTGTGCATTGGGGTCACAGATGGAAGGACTGGTGGAAAACGGATTTTGGATCAAACCCCTCTAAAAGAGGGAGGACATTAGATGAGCCACCATTATAGTTTTAAACACCTTGAATGCCTGGGAGGGAGCATTCACACATATTAGTCTCTTGTAGTCCTCCCTGAAATGAACCCCAAGAGCACAGCCTGACCTCGGGCTACAGGTTTAGCCCATTTCTACATGTTTGCTATATACCCTGTTATTTCTGTATCATTCTCCTTACCACAGATGCTCATCTCACTTCTGAATGGGTTTTGTAATAAACGAATAGTCTTCCTGAATGTTAATTAAGTTGTTAACACCGTTAATGAATAGTGAGGGCTGAGCCACTCGCTGTTCTCCACCCTGACAAATCCTCTTTGGGGTATCTTTTGGTGACAGCTCTCCAGGTCATCTTAGGTACAAGTACTTATTCTACTCCATGTGAGCCCTTTTACCTTACCGGTGTTACCTGAGCTCCAGTAGCACATCAAATGGTGTAATTAGCATCTCTCACCTGTGGTTTCTTTCCACGTCCTGTTGCCTACGACCTTACATGTGCTGTGTCTAATGCATTACTGAAGTCTAGACATGTTGTGCTTGCTGCTTAGAAGGAAGGAGAAAAGAGAACCAAGGATTCTCATGGTAGCAGAAATCTTGCCCGAGAGATCAATTTCTTGTTTTGGTTTGTTTTGCTTTTTTATACAAGGGAGAAATGTCAATTTAAGACAATTTCTTAAGCACATGCACTCTGAGACTTACATTTTCAAAATTAATCCCAGGGGAAAGAAAAGAACAATAATTAAATGTAAGTATTTGAAAGTCAGCTGGGCACCTTAAGCTGAGATTCTGGTATGCCATTAGGGGGCCATCTCAATATAAAGTCTTATTCAGCCAAGAAGCACTTGCTCAGGGATAAGTACGAATTCTTTGCAATTTTCTCATGGGTCCTGCAGAATCCTAGGAGCAATTTCATACATTAGGAAATGCAGGTCCACTGCACTTTAGTGACTGTCAGTGGGTGGTTAAAAAGCACAATGTCCACATTGTACCTAAGCTGTAATTAAAGAGGTATCAACTATTTTTCAATATAGAAAGCTTTTGTCTTCTGTCTACAAGAATAAATAAGTCATCGCTCAGGAATGCTGGATAGTCATAATTTCAGGCCTATAAATCCTACTTACTGTGTTTTTTAACCAGCTTTTACCGAAATGTTACTTCATAAAAAATTGCACACACCATGTATTGTATTATTTATTACTACAAGTGGGAGCTGCAGCAGCATCCTCATCATCCTTCAGCTATCCCCCCCTGGGGGAGAGCAATAACTGCCACATTTTGAAAAATAGTTGACAGTATCATGAGGAATTTCAATATTAATTTGAAAAGTGGACATTCTTGGCTTGCTATAAGGCAACAGGCAATGCAAAGCATCTAGATAAAGCGGCTTATTTAGAGGCCGCATTGGCACCACTGCGCATTTTCTTAAACAGCTTTTAACTTGATTTTTTAATACAGTGACACAAATCTGTAGTCAAGGTGTCTTTGCATATCATTTTTTGTGATAAACAGTAACAGTGACTTATAATTCCATACAAAGCTGTCGGTGCAAGCACGTGTTCCCTCGCACGAGCTCTGCAAAGCCGATCTGAAGCTCACGCGGTCTCTAAGCAGAAGAATGAGTCTCTCAGAAGGCTGCAGCCCAAGGCTGAGAAGGTTCCCATGGGCTTCTGTGAAGCAGCAAGATGAAACGCAAAGGGGAGAATGCAGAGCACTACACAAAGGCAGGAATATACAAATTCACAGAGTAATAAGAAAAGGCCCCTTAGGCAGCAGCGGTAATTCACAGCTGAATGCAAACAGCGTCACGGTATCAGAAAGAAAGCAAAGATCACACTGGGGCACACACGCAGGAATACAGCCTGTAATGTATATGAAGCAATTCTTCGCTTTTACTCAGTACTGCTAGAAGTCTCAGCTGAAGCACTGTGTCCCCCTAAGGTACTGCAGTTCACGAGAGAGGTGGTCTAACTACAAATAGTTTGGGCAAAAGCACTGAGGCTGGTCAAAGCTCCAGAAAAATGAGCTCCAGAAAAATGTTCCCACACCTAACTGTACCTATGAAGCAGGTAATAGACATACAGCAACACTGCCAAGGATGAGAGGGATATGGCCATAAATGGGAATCAGCTGAAGGAAACAGGACTAAGGGGTACTTTATATATAGAGATTTTCCCCTTTCTGGATATAATAAACAACTCACTGAGGGAAGGTTGAAAAAAACCAAAACAAAACAACAAAAATGGCAGCATATGACAAACACACAGAGAAATCTAGGTAGGTAAAGGGTGGTGAGGCACTGGCACAGGCTGCCCAAGGAAGCTGTGGCTGCCCCATCCCTGGCAGTGTCCAAGGCCAGGCTGGACGGGGCTCTGAGCAACCTGGTCTAGTGGGAGGTGTCACTGCCTGCCTATGGCAGGGGGTTGGCACTAGATGGTCTTCAAGGTCCCTTCCAACCCAAACCATTCTGTGATTCTGTGAAAACGAAAATATCCCTTCCATCCCATCTGCAGCCAGTTCATAATTTTACCCTTTCTCAGGACACGCAGTGCTTGAATTCCTAGCTCCCATATTCATACATTTAGACAAGAATAACACCTCACCTATTCTTTTCCAGACAAAATTTACCTTCCTTGTTTCTCAGTGACTCAAACGAACACTGAAGTCTCCAAATTCAGAAGACAAATACAAAACATAAACTTTATAATCTCCTTTCTTAGAGGAACTTGTGCTGTCATGCTAGCCACTGGGCAGCTTTTCAGCTTGCTGGCCACGCTCACCCTGATTTTGAAAAAAAGAAAAATCCAAGAAAATTAAGTTTGTACAAGGCAGGCATTCGACAGACAGATCCTGGGCTGCCAGTCAGCAGGTACAGACTTCTAGACCTGTCTGCGAGGGTGCTGTGGGGAGCACGCAGCAAAGGCAGGGTCAGTGAGGGAAAAAGGGAAGGGCTGGGGCCAGAAGACACAAATCCAAAGGAAAACCGGCTTCCTTATTTTTGCTGCTCATTGAGTGACTTGTTTTACTTTCTAAACTTAAAACTTTTAATTCATCTGCACGATTTTGAGAGGAGGAAGGGCACAATCAACTGGCAGGACAGTACTATTTCCATACAGAAGACATGCCACCGGGTTGGTGGTACCTGTTAACAGTCAGGATTGCAGATTTAGGTCACACCTGAAGGACGATGCTTGGAAGAGCAGAGCCCCCGCTGACATTACACACGAGCCCACCCCACGTTCAGCAACAGGAAAGCAATCTCTGGAGGATCCCGTTAACGCCCGAAGTAGCTGAGCTGTACATACCTTGTGCCACGCATGCTGCCACCTTGTCTGGCTCAGGGAAAGCTGCTCCAGCGTGGACTTGTGCCCGGAAGGCAGCCGGGTGCTGCAGGTCAGCCAGTGTGAGCATGAGGGAAGCAACAAGAGAGGGAGCCCACTCACATCACCACTCCACCGGCTCCCCTGGGCACCCACCTGGGTGTACGGCTCCCCCCTCCCGGTGCCACTCGGGGGAGAAGCCAATGGGCTTTGGCAATGCGGAGCCGCCCCAGTACTGCCCCTTGAGGTAGATGACATTTTGAGAACCGTTGATTCTGCAATCTTCAGATATACATATATACATTATATCTAAAATTAATGAAATTGAAGGACTGTCCTGGATTTCTTGAAAGCCTTGGAGCCAGATTAGAAAGCCAACTCCTTCCTTCCCTGCCACATATGGCACCTCCTAGTATCGAGACAGTTTCCTCTCCTGCAGCGTATCCTGAAAGCATGGTCCCTACAAGGATCCTCAGAAAGCAGAGCAAAGTGCTGCCTAGCACAGTCGGAATTAAAAAAGAAAATTCTGGGACTGAATCCCCGGCTGGGTGCATCAATGTCTACATCCACCCAAGCAGGTGGTGTGGTCTGGAAGCCAAAGAAACACACGCAAAGGGAGATGGGAGAGACCTCTACTCCGAATACCAAGATCCAGGACAGTGATGTTTCACTGGACTAGCAGGCAGCTGGGTTCACAGCTGCATGTCCCAGTTTGGAGCGGAGATGGGAGCAGAGCAGCATTCCTTCCATGCGACTGTCCTAGTTCAGGCCATGCACATTAAAGCAATTAGGATCACATGGCCAGGAAGTAAAGGAACATGTACTTAAAAAAAAAAAAAAAAAAAAAAAAAAAAAAACAAACAAACCTGTTTCAAGATCTTCTGGACACGTGGGTGGCCTCAGCACCGGAGCAGCGTCACAGATGCACACTGGCAAAACACGGGTGTGCAGGGCAGAAAGTGATGCGGCTGGAGAACTGATCTAGGCACAAGTACGGAGCAGCTCTCAGGAAAGCAGTGCTTAAAGGAGCCACCTCAAAGGCACCACAGGAGCCAAAAGAGCCTAGCTACTGGTTTCAAGGCTGTGTGCTTCCCAACTTGCTGCGAAGGCTTATAGATGCTGGCAATGTACAGTGTTAATCTGAGAGAGTGGAGCTGAGGGATGGACGTGTTTATGCACTTGAGCGATCGCTGACTTTTCACAGCACTCTTGAAAAGATTATAACTTCTCTAGCACAACAAACTTCCCGGTAATACACCCTCTGCCAAAAGACACTTCCTTACATCACAACTGAAGGAGATGAATCACAAGAGAGAGCCAGTGTCCCAGATCAATACCTAACCAGTTCTTTGGCCTGAGGAAGTATTGAGGAAGAATGAAGCGACATGAATAACAGACGGGATGGAAAATTTGGTGATGATAATATGCCAGTAAAACATATTTTACACAGAACCTTTTTAATACTTGCTCTGGATCTTGTATTTCCCTCAAAGTTTCTATTACAAACCCCCCAAAATGTAGATGTCTCGCTTTTGTTTTGATCCTACCCATGCAGGGTACGCCAGACTCTTTGTTCAATCATTTTCAGCCTTAAACTTGGAGATAGGATGTGAGTGAATCATGTTAGCACTGTTCTCTACCTTTTCTGACTAACTGCAGTTTTGTATTTCAAAATTTGAAGTTATTTTTGCACCATCAGCCATCTTAGATAAAGTAGCAAATTCCGTAGCTACAGCATTCTCACTCATTTATTTTCTATAGAAACTTAGGCAATACTGAAGACCTACCAAGGGACTTCTTACTAACTTTTACTATTTGTCTCTATGTCCCAATGGTCTGAACAATGTCTTCTTTTTAAATTCAGTGACGCATTAATAACGCACATGAAACATAAGATTCATGAAGATCTTGGTCTTAACATCTGACAATAATAAGGATGTGGACTAATACATAGATACACACACACCTGTATATTCTCAATTGTAATTTAGAGGGCCCACTTTGTAGCAGAAACCTTGAAAGACCACCTTCGTCTTTTTTTACTCTGTTTTCCATGATTCTATTTAGATACAATGACCAAGATCAAGACTCCCAGCTGCACCCAAAGGAAAGTGAAATGCAACCCTAGGCATGAGAAATGATTTCAGCCTATTTTTATTAACTCAAAAAAAAAAAAA
>JMFS01020897.1:0-13310 GCA_000699545.1 Podiceps cristatus
AACCCAAAATATTCTATGATTCTATGATCACTGTCTTCATCTTACCCTAATTTCCACTAGACCATGTTTCTGACACCAGATCATGCAGAACAAGAGTTAAACTCTTTCATCGGACCAGAACAAGATACAGATTCCCAGCCATCCAAACAACAAACCCCACTCTCTTATTCTAAGCTCTTGTAGACTGGCTTCTGAGCCAACTTCAATGCTGCCAGGAAGGTTTGCGGTAGGAGGATCATACTTCACAGGTTGAGCCCTTCAATTGTGACCCCTGGAACACAATCAAGCAAACTAAGGAGCATAAACTGTAAAGGCAGGGGATGAGAGGAGCTTTGCCCCTCCACATCAGGTCTACACCTGCAGCTCCCAGTGCCTGTGGCAGCACGGCAGGCAGATTCTAGCAGCAGCGGGGTGGGGATGCTGGACAAAGTGGTTTTCCACCATAGCAACTGTTTCTATAACAGCATTTTCAAAAACGGTGTATCTTAGGAGGATGTTATATCTACCTAGTATGGAGACAAAGGGAATGTAACGGCAACCAAACAAGCCTACTCACATGTTCAAAGGCAGAGAATTACAGCCTATAGCTCTGATACAAAACAGCAGCTCCAAGCCTCCAGCTGCCTTCCCTTCCCAGATGTTAGCAGTTGCGTGCTATAAGCATGCACCACTGCGGCTTGCGCTCGGGCATCAGCAAAGGCTGGAGAGGTGGTGGGTCTGTAAAGCAAGCAGAGATGCTGGGACCAGGACTTATGTCATTTCCCCCCTTTTCTGAGGTCAAGGACCAGCATTATAGTCTACTATGAAATCCGAAGAGGGGAAATGAATAATTAATCTATGTAATTAATAACAATTTGAATTAATTTTACTATTAGATTTATTGATAATTGTTTGCCCTCCAGTTTAAAGCCAGTCGTGGATCAAGCCGGGGTAAACGCATACAATTGCCTCGGCACCAACCTGCCTGCTGCAGCCAGAGACGCCCTCCAGCTCTGAAGCTCCCCATGCTGCAGGCATGGCCCTACCGCAGCTGCCACAACGCTGCAGCCGCAGCTGCAACAGTGACAGAAGGCAGGAGAGCTGCAAGGATTCCCTTGCCCCATCTCAGACACTGCTCAGATTTCAGGCTCTGCCGCGGCTTTCCATCTTCCAGAGCGGGCTACTCTAGCTGCTGCTCAGGGCTCCCTGCACTTCAGTCTGCTTGGTAACTCATAGTGTGCTCCTTGAAAAAGCTAGATTGCTACGTTTTCTCCTTTTTATGTGAAATTAGGGTAAAAAATAGAGCTCATTTCAAAATTTAAAATAAAATGATATTTTCACTTCAAATTTGTAGCCATTGGCAGTTTGTTTTTCCCATAAAGAAGACTTAAAAATAAGCTATACATGTTTTAAAATGGCAATAATTTTACAGCAAGATTTTCTGACTGCTTCCATTTTTTTCCACTTCTTGCAGCCTATTCCTATTTACACAAAGAATAGTGAAAGCATGGAAGTTGCTGACTCCTCCCACCCCTCTCAGAAGGTTTTTTTTAAAAAAAACAAACAAACAAAACAACAGAGGATAATGGGAACCTACTTAAAGGCTTTTATGAAAAACAGCATTTGATTTATGTTCTTTAGGAGCAACTAAAAATTTCACAAGAAAATTTGAAGAAAACAACTATTCAGCAAAAAGTCTTCCATCAGAGACTTTTGACTAGCAGCCACTGAAGCCTAGCAGGATGCTGCGTGGACATGAATTTAAGATTAAGTTCACTCAAAAGCACCTGAGTTCCTCCCCCAGACATGTCTTTACTGCTGTGCTGTATGCAGGTTGAAGCTCAAGAAGTTTGATGTTGAGGCGATTTGACAACATACATGTACATCTTAAAAAGTTTTTGAATCTACAAGGTGTAGGAGGAGCTACATATTGTTACACTGCAATGTTCCTCAGCGACTGTCAGGATAACATTTTTTTCCTCTTTTTATTGCATTCTGAGAAACAACTCATTGCCTTGTTACTGGCTTCCTTGCAATAAAGGTCTTGTTTTTAGGATCAGGTGATACACAGTGAGGTGCTGGCAGACAGTGGTAGGAAGATTATATTTAACTGCTTGAGTCCTAAAATGGACTTTCATGTCTGTAAGCAGCAAGATTTATGACTAAGATACTTTGTGATTGGAGATAACATTCAAAAATACAGCCAGATCTCCTGAGGAATTTCCAGCAACCAGAGCGGCTATATGCAGAGGTCATCTGCTTTCTAAATCTTGCATTTACATATTTCACTTTCTGCACTGTCTCACATTAGGCTGCAATGTGTTTTCTTCCATGCTGAGGTCAGGCATTTTCATTGTTCCTTCTCAGTGTCTCAATCTTTACTTCCATCTCACACCTCCAGTAGCCTTCTCTCTTTTTACCTTATGCTGCCTTCCCTTCTTCAAACAGCCAAGATACACACGGGTGCCTAGTCTCCTAAGGACTAGGGCTTGTATCCTAGGAAACATGCAAGCACTTAACCCCTACTTAAATTCGTGGGAGTTCGGCATCTGCTTAGTTGACTAAGGCCTCACTCCTCCTTTGAAGCCTTCTTTGCCAAGCAGACGTTGTATACCTAGAGTTTCTATGCCTTTTGTCTCTGAACAGGCCTGCTTAGACCCGACCATAAACTCTTGCAGCCGTAGAACCTGCTAAGTGCATTGGAAATCATAGTGTATGCACTTACAGTGCCCCACAGTTACATCATGTGTTGAAGGCTTATAAGGATGGCAGGATGTAGTCAGTAAATTGTAGTCTAGTGGTGGCGGTTCTATATGCAAAGCCATTTCTATTCTGGACATGTCAAGAGTTCTACCACTAGTGTTTGTTGGCTGCTTCCATCTCCCTCTTGTGAGCTTTACTATAAGCTAACAGTAGTCATTGTGATTAAAAAAAAAAAAAAAAAAAAAAAAAAAAAAGAAAAAAGAAAAACAACCTGCTCAGTTTTGCCAGCACAAGAGACCAACATAGAAGAATGACAAATTTGCTGCCACCTGTGGCTTCACTGAAAGAGTCTGGTGGGCAACACACACTAAGCAATCATGATAGACAAAGATGACAATAAATATCAGTTTTCATCAGTAAACCTCAAAACATGTTTCAAAGGAAAACACTCCAGCATTATTACCTCAATTTTGTAGAGGGAAGTGGGAGAGAGAAGATTTACACAAGGTCTTCACACAAGATGAGATGCTTTACACAAGGTACCATCAGGCTGGTGGGAAACCTGGGCAAAAAATCAGAAATAGCTCAGATCTAAAGATGACCCCCTGAGTGGGGCAAGAGCGTAGCTGAAAGAGGTTTTGTTCTCTGCTAAACAGCCTTTCTTCCATGACGCCAAGCCAACAGTATGGCTTTCACCTGCATGAGCTGCTAGCGAAGTGTGAAGCCCCAAGCTTCCTGGTTAGGGCCCATTTCCCATCTGGCATTTATCACGTGTGCTGTGATCAGTGTATTGAGATGGGAACCCTTCCACAGGTGAACCACTCTTAGCAAGTGACAAGCCCATAGATAAATTAGGAGGATGAGTAGCCTACAGATTAAAGCAGCCAAACTAGTGACAATGCAGCTGTCAGCTTTTCTTTGCAGATGTCTACCACCGATTCTGTTGAGTTAAACATTTACAAAATTACAGCTATTTAATTTCTAAATCTACTTGCCAAGGGGAGGGAAGGAGATGAGTCTGACGTGGTGGCTACAAAAGCCAGTTTTCATCTGTAGATACATGGGCTACTCTGTTGCAGCTGCCTGTTTACATTTTACCTTGTGGTAAGTACGAGGTAGTCTATCCCACAGTGAAAGTGGAGTTGATGTGCTATAAATCCACCTCCTACCTAACCTCGGTGTGACTTGCTTACACCGAGGGAATGGGAAAGGGACCAGCACTACAGCCAATCGTTTCTAGTCTTTCTTTTAAAATCAAAATCAAATAATATCCGAGCTACCTCAGGGTCCGCAGAAGCATCTTTATCAACCAAGACAGTACTCAGTGGGATTATGTGCATTGACATAATTTGCAACCCAAGGACAGCATTTCAGCAGCTATGACAAATTTTGAAGTGAAAGCATCCTACCAGAAAAATGAAATTATATACACTGTGGCCACAACTCCCTGTCTTAGGCTGCTAGAATTCCCTGTAACAATCTACATAATAAAATATTTCATCTCTGTCCTCCCATGCTTGCTTGAGAAATGAGAGCATTGTCATTGCACGTGGACCATGTAAGGCACATCGAGCACTAAGGTACCCTCACAGTCTAAACCCAAAGGCAACAAATGAACACAGACAGGTTACAGGGAAAATAGCCTAAACATGACAGTAGCGGGGAATAACTGATGACAACTGTTTCACATCATCTTTCTTCAGAAATACACATTTGCTTAAGTAATCTGACTGGTCAGCAATAAAGGTTGCAAATGGAAATAATGCTCTGTGTCTGCCTACCTTTTCAATTCATAGGGCATTATAGTCTGCTGCAGCTTTTTCCTATGGGGATGATTTTTTACTCTCTATCTGTACTCTTTTTCTGTGGAATGCCCCAGTCTGAGCCCTCTTAATTTGGCAAATGTGACTTCATCATCCAACATGATCAAGTCAAAGACTTTCCAAAAAAAATAAGCATCATTCCAATATTTGTTTGCAGGTTTCAACCAGCAAACATGGATAGATGTAAATGCATCTATCTCTGTCATACCCATGAGTGTAAATCAGCACAACTCCCTTGACTACAGCAAACCTCTCCCAATTTATGCCAGCTGAGGATCCATATCGAAGTCTGCTACCACAGCACCAGGAGCAACCAAACAGAATTCCTGCAGGCAGAAAAGAATGATCTGGAGTTCCATCTTGGCTGGTCCCACTCTGTCACATTAATGCATGGATTGATGGGACACAAGGATGAGGACTCTCACATTTCACTTTCAAAGAAAAACACAACAGAAAAAACTTCCCAAAACAACTGGGCTGGCCGTGGAAGCTTAGCAGACATCAAGGTTTTAAGGCAAATCTGCTGGGCTGCTGCTGGGATGCCTGCAGGGAAACTCAGTGCATTTTGCTGTATGCTCATCCTGTTGGACAGCTCACGTCTCTCCTCAAATATTTATCTCCAACTCTGCCTCTTTTAGCACACAGAAGCTTCTCTGGTTGTTCTGAATTTGGCATTTTGTATGAAATAGTCTCCCTTGTCACTGGATCTTACATAAGTAAGGATCTTTATCCTTCTTCCATAAGCAGCCTATTTTATTTAGGTGCAAAGTGTTCCAGGCTCACCTCTCTTCCAAACAACCATATTTCTTCATCTTACTTGGAGAAATAAAGAGAATGAGCAAAGTTATCAGGGCCAGAGAACTCAGGAACTGGACTCTACAGTAGATTTGGTAACTACTTTTTTAAACTGAAGGTGGAAGGATGACCTGAATTATGTGACCTCCATGTAAATCCACAGACCTGGCTTCAAGAAATTTTAATTGGTTTCTTGATTATCTAACTACTAGAAGGAAGTTTTAAAAGTTGTGTCTAGGTAGCTAGAGACCATTTTTTTGGCCTCACTCATATGCAGGATTTTACAATATTTTCTGAAGAGGAAAAAAAAAATCCAAGACAGAGATAAATTGAAAGCATACTTTCCCAAAGCTAAATCTAGAATATTACAATAACTATGTTTGAGAAGGTAACCATTTCCTCTGCAAAGGAATAGTAAATCTCATCTACCTGGACTCCAAGTAAAGCAGCTGCTCTAGTGTTAAACTGGAAGTTGTTAGTCAATTTGGAAAAAAAAGGGGGTTAAGTCAGAAATTGCAAGAACTGCTGACGGGAAACGGCAATAGGTAGTGCTGAACAGGGAAATATGAAGATGGAAGGAATTTACTAATAGGTCCCCATAAGGACCAGTCTTGCTCTGTGTTTCCACTTATAAAATTACACTTATAAAGTAAAGGAAATTGGCCAATTGTGGGAATGGAGGAATCATCATGACTACACTGGAGGACCACAGTCAAGGCAAGCAGCTAAAGACTAATAAGAATTGTGGCTTTAAGCCAGGAGCTAATCAAAAGAAAAGAAAGTGTATGTTGTATTAGTTGCTCAGCAGATGACATCAACAAAATACAGTAAGAGAGAAAGCTGTAGGACCAGTACAAGAACTCTGCCCTAGGATAGTGCAGACAGTTCCTGTCACCTATACTCCCAAAGATCAACTAAGATTGAAAGTGGTACAAACCAGGGCTAACAGTACAGCCAGGAAGAGAGATACCTATCCCACAAAGTGAACCTGGTTTAGAAAAACAAAAGGGAAAAGGGGTATGATTGTTCTCTGTACAAATCCTCGGTGTTTAACACTAAGGAAAGAACTAACGTGCACTATTTAAGGTGGGGAATAAAGATTTTTAACCACAAGTGGACTATGGAACAACTTTTTGGTAGCAGTGATCCCTAGCTTGTTTTAAAGGGAGTTAGTGAAACAGATAGTGCCTTTGACAGCACAGACCTGGACTTCTTAACACAGAAGATTCATTCGCATGCCTTTGCTTTCATGTTTCTGGACTCCTAAACACTAACTGAATCCATGTTTCCACCTGCTGGCTTGAAACGTTTGTTCAACAACGGTATTCTTCAAACATTTATCATTGTCAACTGTTCATTAAACACAGAATATGGGATTACAGCTCTACCAAAGAAAGAACATATTTAGGCACTTCTCATCTAAACAGAATGCTCTTTCATCCTTTTATGTAAGTTTACTTCTCCCAAAAGGAAACTCAAAACACTTAAATGCCACGCACTGCTTTACTGTAAAAAAAAAAAAAAAAAAAAAAAAAAAAAGATTTACCAATTATAGCATGCAGCTCCTCTAGGATGAAACGTGTCAGCTGCTTTAACAGCACACAATAGACATGCGTAACAGACAAGACCATATCCTATGGAACACGCAAAGGAGAATTTCTGGTAGACAGGCTGGGATTACACTAAACATGGATTCTGGCCAGGACTTCATGTCTAACACCAACAAATGGTCCCATAATGTCTCCAAAGCATCAGGGAACTTTGTTTTAGGCTACATCCAAATGAGGCTCTCTGGTGTCTCAGACAGCAGGATGGCACATAAACAATCTTAAAAAAAAAAAAAAAAAAAAACAAAACAAACAAAAAAGAAAAACAAAAAAAAACAAACAAACAAACAAACAAAAAAAAACCAAACCACCAAACAACCACAAAACAAAACTGAGTTCCTCCTTTAGGTGTTCACAAAGCTGCCCATTGCTCTGAAGAATAAATATGAAGTTTATCCATGGGAGTGAAAACTTCCCATACTTATAAAGTACTTCTACACAAAAACCCAGACTTACTGCTTGGGTTTTGACATCTATTTCACCATCTCTAGAATCTGAAGCGCTAAAGTCTCTCATCTTTTCAAAAAAAAGCTACCTCCATGCATTAGTTTCCATGAGCTTTGAGATTCATTTGTCTATGTACCATCTAAAAACAATAGACACTTTTAGTCCAAAATATGCCACCACAAATAGTGAATGTATTTTGCCCTCCAGAATAGCTAAAATAAAAATTTGCCCTTTCATGGTTTTACTGATCAAAGGAGCTCCAAATGCTTCACAAACACTGGTGCATCAGGGGTGTCCATAAATCAGATCTAATCCATGACAACAATGTACACAGACTATGACTGAAATCCCTCCATGGTCTCACAAGGGGAGCACTATTTTCAGCCTTGGTTTAGAGCCGGGGTAAGAGACATCCAAGAAATTTACTGCAGGACAGGGAACTGAACTTCGATTACTCAAGTCTAAACTTCTAACTACTGGACCAGCCTTCCCTTAACTGTAAAAGAATAGAATAAAATAGAATAGAGTAGAAAGCAATCTGTTCAGGTGACAGTGCTATACTTACTTCTCTAAAATGCATATTTATTTAACTAAAAGCTTCAGTTTATTGGAAACATTGACATTCCCCAATGTCCTTTCATAGCCCAACTCCTCCTCTCCCCTCTACTCCGCTTCCAAATCCCACTGCATTTGAAAATGTCGTCGTTCACTCGGTGACACATCCCAGCCATGTGGGGTGGCAGCTGAGTCATCTCCCTGCTGTGAACGAGGTGTGATGGTGACAAGCACCTTACAACTGCACAATCCTTTTTTGGGCACATTGTGTTGGAGGCTGCTCACCCAGTTCTATACAAAGGGATGGGTGGGAGGAACAAATCGGGGTGGAAAAACTCCACACACATAAAGGAGAATGGAGGGATTGGAGGTGGCCCTAGCAATCAAATTACATCTTCAAGCACAGTCGAAAACTAAAGGGCACCTAAAGAACCAGGCACAAAGATTAAAAAAAAAAACAGAAATGAGTCAGAGACTCATTTGAGTTGACATTCTGCTGATGTCTAACTGTAGGCACTGAATTGAGGCACTCTACGTCATCTCTTGAAGCATCTATGTCTCTCCACAGGCTCCGTGGAGATACCAGGATGCAGAACCACATCTTTGGCACTGATGCTGGCTTAAAATGTGCCCCTCTTTCCCCCACCAATTATACCTCTTTCAGTTTTTGAGGAGGTTTTGAGTTTCTGAGGAGGTTTGAGAACAGTTTTGAGTTTCTTATGAGGTATGCTAATAAAGCTGCTCATGAGGCTCTACCAGAGACTGGATGAGTAAATTATCATAATTAAAAATGTCCCTTTTGTGAGGGATAAAGGGTCAGAAATCCCACCAGTCAGCTTCATTGTTTAAGGCAATGGACCAGTACCTCAGATCCAAGTTTAACAGATCACCTACGATTCCCAAAAAGTTTCTGTTTGACTATGCACTCATCCCCATATCAGAGAATGTTTTACAAGGCAGATGATTGTACAGCATCTGAGATAATTACTACTACCTAAAGAGCAATGGAGAAGCACTGAAGAATCAGTCTGTCAGTCTAAATTGGACTTTGATGGGTAGATGGGAAAAAAAGATCTTCCAAACAGGTGGCAGCAAGTTATCCCCCAAATACCTTACTTACGATGTGCATGATTTTGCCTTGAGTCCTTGAAGCCCCAAGCCCCATGTGCTATTGTGTATGAGGGAACCTGGACCTTTGGTGCAAGCTCTGGTGCTGAATATCCATCACCAGAATTCATCTCCTGCATTGCTGCCTCATGTGACATTCCAGTCCACCTGGAACAGGGAAACCTGGCAACGTGTCTCTACTTGTTAGCTCCTTCTTCTTAAAAGCCTGTCAATGACCTCATCAATGAATTGGCAGAAAAGCCTAGCGAGGAAGCATTAAATCTACACTCCAGTAAGCCTGGGCCTGCAAGAGTAGTTTCAAGACTACTTTTTGTAGCCAAAACCAAACTTGATTTCAACTCCTTGGGAATGAACGCTTCTATCCAAGTGTGTGGCACTTACATACTCACGATATTGTTACACTCTGCCACCTTCCCTGTTCAGGCATGCTCTGCATTCACACTGCACCTGCACACTATGGGGAAAAAATGTCAAATACATTGTCCCTTGCCTATACTTTCCAGAAGGCTCTTTTAATAAAGGGTTTCCATTGCTATTATGTCTCTATTTGCTGCAGGCCAAAGACAGAGGCTGGTGAATCTTGCCTTGAGTAGCACAATTATATTCTCTGCTCAGGCAGTAGCAGTCTGTGCTTTGAGACCAAACAGATGGGGCAGTCCATGTATACACTACAGGAAACTCACTTGATGAGGAGCCACATTGTAACTAGGTTTAACGTGCACCGGCATCACACCTGTAGCTTTGCTGTGAATGTGTTCTGGTTTGCTACACAGGGAGCAGGTAATAACAGTGCACACATTGACATGATTCCATGCATCTCTGAAAACCACTTGTCATAGGTTCAGGGACCTTCCTCTAATCCGCAGTTGCACCTCTCAATTGGTTATAAGGCCTTCTTTACTAGTAGGAAAATGTGAAGGCACCTGTTCCACCAAAAAACGGAAAACTAACACGTCTAGATCCTTCCCTCTCGAGGACAGATTTGCTTATGAAAGCTGGCCTGAGCAGGATGGCAGATCAGCTATGTACATCTACTTCGTAATCCCCTAATCACTGCTTTAAAATGCTCAGAAGTCTGGCAGTCGTATCTTCTAGATTTAAAATGATGATTTTATGCAAAATATTTTCTGGACAGTTTCATACCTGGTTAACTGAAGAAACAAACCTGGAAGTTAACACTGAATGGTAACCTTCTTGCAAATTAATTTCTACCTGCTTTCTCTGAATTAGGAAGTATGTAAGAAGGATAATAGTTCCAGATAGCATAATGACATCCCAGAAGCAGGTATTTCCTAAAAACTTCTGGAAAAACTTTCATTTTCTCTTCATCTCGTACCATGAAAAATGTATTTCCTCCCACCAATTGGTCCACCATGTTACTGGACCTTTTATCAGTCCAAGTTATAACTATTCAAAAAGAAACAGTAACTTCAAGCAATGCTAGAGCATCACTGAGGACTAAGGACAAGAGGCTTTCTCCAGTCTGTTAGTGTTCACCACTAAATTACAGGCCCTTTTACTATGTCATGATGACCTGAAGACCCTTATCAAATTAAACTAGATGTCAGTTATTCTCCTCTTTTATGCTTTACTTCAAGTCAGCTCAGAATCAATTTCAAATGCTTTTAAAGTAAACCCTGTACAGGAATAATTTATCACCACTTTTTTGCAACATGAGTTGAGCAATTCTTACTGGGGAGGCCATACTAAATACCTGCAATGGGTCTGACCTCACAGAATGCATCCTGTATGTAGTCTTTGTCCAGTTCACCCTCCAGGGGAGGAATAAAAAAAGTGTAAGAGCAAAAAGGCAAATTCAGTGCATTGAAGAACATTCTCCCTGGAGTAATTGTCTTGGCTGCACAAAAGCAGAGATATCCTATTTCTGGGGCTTCTGTAAGAACCCCAGCTTAACAGTTGACCCTTTCATACAGCCTAGCTACAAGAAAGAGCTGCTCCATCATTCACACATCACTTCCTCACCTTTGGCTGAAGCAACTAGAAAGGGATCAATGGCAAAGATAAAACCTAAAAAGCAGACATGTACTCCCAGAAGGCCCAGGAGTTACATTTTACTTGTATTTTAAAAGCCTTGAAAAATGTTAACTATAAGTCAATACAGACAGTGAAAGAAATACAGCTGAACTGCCCCTTGCTCCCAGGAGCAGGCAGACAAGACAAGAGCACAATGCTCAAGCAGTAAAAAGAGTTCCAGAGCAAAGTTAATGCCTCTCTCAAGCTTGCAGCGGGCCACAGTGTAATTGTGAACCCAGCATGCTGTATGAGCTGCTGTAATCTGGCTAAAAGCAGCCACTTAATTCTGCATGCATCAGTGCATTTGGCACCACTGAAGACAGAGTGTGGTAGTAAGTATCAAAGGAGCAACCGTTCCAGCAGCCAGCTTCCTTTAAAGCCAGAGTCACAGTCCCGGAGAACTGCCCACGTGCAGGTCGTGTGCAAGCAAGTCAGCAGACACAGCCGCAAGCCTGCAGGCTGCGTGAGAGGTGGCGCGGCAGGAGAGGGAACCGGTGGATCCTCAGCCTTCCACCATCCCAGCCAGAAGAGAGGACCCAACGCAAACCTGTAAGCTTGACAGCAGGCTATTATTGACAGCAGTAGCAGTTTTGTTGCCCTGATGCAGCTGCACAGTTAGAGGTGCTCAGATGCTGCCTCCTGGTCAAGGAACTGCAACCATAAGCTTTCAAAGAAGTAAGGAACAGACAGAAGCCAGGAAAATGCCAAGGACAATTGCACTGGCAATTGCAGGCGATCGGACTGCAACGCATCCTCACTAACCCCTGTTTTGATGCAGTCTTCATAACACCGCTTTTAATGGGAGCATGGACTGCGAAGCTGAACCTAGAACACGGGATTTTTATTTAAAAGGTGCAGACTGTTGCTTGCAGAGACCTAAACTGAGGGTTATAGGTCTGGTACTGTTCACCAGGGCCCCTTCCTACTCACTCCTCCCAGCTAGAAACAACAGTGTCAGCACAATACAGATCTGCAGGCACGTGCTGCAGCTCCTAAGAAAGCGAGACTCTCCTGGAGCCGCGCGAGGATGAGCGTCGCTTCCCCCACACAGCCCGGACACTGACCTGCGCACTCACCAAGAGCTGTTCTTCCAGGAGCCCCACCACTGTCATACCACATGAAGATAAGTAAGTTGCTCCGAAGTGACTGACCCGCTAGGAAGCAAATAGCAGACAACTGTATACTCACCCCCAAACCAGCTGTGCCCAGTGCTGCCTCCATGCCAAAACCTTCTGTCCGGGGCTGAAGCAGCTGAAGGTCAAAATGCCCTGTCATAGTGCTTAGCGGAGCTCGCTGGGCACTTCACACACAGGATCTCTGCAAGTGTTGGGAGGAGACGACGTTAAGCCTGTGGCACCTTTATATGGACAAACATTACTGAAAAATCATCAGATCCCCAGCGGTACCTGCTAGAGGACTTAGATTTGTTGCATTTCAAACCTCCATGTAACATCATCTCCAGGCCTTAGGAATTATTCTTCAGTGTTTACAGCCCTATAGGCACCCCTTTTAAAAGGCTTCTTAATTTCTGCTCTTTTTGTGTCACATACCTAATTAAACCTGATAAGTTTATTCTATAGCCCCTTCTGCACCCACCCTCCCTCTTCAAGATAATTTTTAAAGGACATTTTCCAGCAACTGCTCCTTCCTGTTTCTCTATCTCGGCTGTAAATAGGATTTTTCTTCTCAAACATCAAGAGAAAAAAAATAGGGTTTCCTAAGATAGTTTTCTGGCTGATTACACAGAAGTAGCACAGTAGTCATAAGCAACAGATAAGTAGCTTTAGCACATCATAGTTTCGCTTCCTAGGGCTGTAGAACAACATAAGTATGTTAATCATAGAATAATCTGGGCTGGAAGGGACCTCTAAAACCCATCTAGTCCAACCCCCCCCCATGAGCAGGGCCATCTGCAACTAGATCAGGTTGCCCAGAGCCACATCCAACCTGGCCTTGAATGTACCCAGGGATGGGGCTTCCACCACTTCTCTGGGTAACCTGTGCCAGTGCCTCACCACTCGCACTGTAAAAAATTTCCACCTTATATCTAGTCTCTATCTCCCCTCTTTCAGTTTAAAACTGTTCCCCCTTGTCCTGTCACTACAGGCCCTGCTAAAGAGATTTTCACCATCTTTCTTATATACCCCTTTCAAGTACTGACAGGCCGCAATCAGGTCTCCCTGGCAGCCTTCTCTTCTCCAGGCTGAACAAGCCCAACTCTCTCAGCCTGTCCTCATAG
>JMFS01020898.1:0-11855 GCA_000699545.1 Podiceps cristatus
GGCAGGGGGGGCTGGGGAGGTGAAGGGGGAGACAAGGGACAAAGCCAAATCGGACCAAATAAAAAAACCCCACACCCTAACCAATATATTTTTCAGTACTTTCTTCGCTATTACTTAGTTTCATACATGTCAGTAACGAGGCTATCTACCCAGATATCTTTTCCAGACTTTCTTACTGCTTTTAAATATCTGTCACCAAACAATGGCTTTACTTTTGCATTTATGTATTACCAAAATACACATATTTCTTCCTAAATCTAATATTTTATTTGCTCATGAGGCAAGAAAGTGTCTGCACAGTCAAAAGGGTCACAGGGAAAAACTGTCAAGAACACTTTTATTCCAATTGTCACAGGAAGATAGTGCAATGTTCCTAATCAATAGTCTTTACTGGCCTTTATTATTATTATTATTTCAAAAACAAAGGGGTTTTTTTAAGGAATCACTACCTGTGCAATAACTTTTTTTATTATTATTATTTTTTCCCCTTTAAGATATCATAATGACAGCTAGGTCAAGTTGAAACTGTAGTCCAGTATACATGATTTCTAGTAGGTCTGGTATAAGGCTGCAGGCTCTGTACTGACCTCACAGTGCAGGGTATCAGCACCTTGCTGTACCTGCCTAGGCCTGTATTTGTTTTAGCTTGACTTAACAAGCATCTAGCGCCCAAATGACCATTGTCAGAAAATTGTATTTCCAAGGAGCAAGGCCTGGCTGCTCACCATGGGGAGGGAGCCGGGAGTCAAGGGTGAACGCAAGGCAGGCAGGGTGATGGCCTCAGCTGATGAGGAGCCAGGGCATTGAGACAGAAACTTGTGGTCACGATCAGGCCCAGAGACGGTGGCTAAGGACAGCCTCAGTGTAGTGATAGCTTGATAAGTCTAATGGGGCAAGGTAGGTCTGAGACCAGGACAGAAAGCCGTATTCATGGGTCCAGGTTGGGTCAGGATTGAAGCGGTATGAGGTGGGGCACAGACACGGCTGCTGAGCAGCTGCAACAAGCAGGGGCAGCAGGGACAGCCTCTGTGACAAAGCAGCTCCACAGGGAGGGAGGGCAATCCAAGCTTCTGGCTGCTCACCGCCAATGGAGGTAACCTTTGACTAAATGCTTTCACTTATCCCACCAAGTGCGTTAACTCAGCCTATTGAACACCTTAACTCAGCCCACGGAACTTGTAGGAAGGGGGCCATGGTCAGGATCCTGACAGAAAGGGAAAGAAGAAAATGCCATTTGTCCATCATTTCCAGTAAAAGCTGTAGATCTTCAATTTCTCCTGGCTTAGGAGAAATCTCAACTGAATATTATTTTAACTAGTTACAGTTCAAGATTATTGCAAAGGACTGAGTTTATTTAGGGGATTGTGACTATTAAACTTGAAGAATATGTACAAAACCTAATTTGTACCATTGGGTTATTAATACTTGTTCCTGCTATTTTAAACCAATAGCTCCTTCTGTCATCTTGATCAATTCTGTATAGTTTTTTCATGCTTATTCATTCAGCCATGTCCTAATTCTGCAAAAACTTACTGACATGTTCAGTTTCCCAGTGTAGATAGTGATGTCCATTATTATATACTGCAAAAGTTAGTTTAATATACAAAGTTAAAAAGAACTACACACAAATAATCTATACATTTATAGAAGTACATTTGAAATCTGATCTGGTTTATTTACTAGTTCCTTTACCCTTTAAATACTTTCTCCTGTATCCACTATTAGCTTAACTTATGATTTCAGGAACATTTTGCCTTTTTTTTTTTTTTTTTTTTCTGCTTCTATTGCCCTGTTTGAAAATTCTGTTTATGCTAAAAATCAAAATTGAGAGAGCACTGTGAAATATTGTTTTAAGCTTAAGATTCTTGTCAAGGTCTTCAAAATGCTAAGAACTTGCAGCTGATTTTGAGCAGTAGATTTCATTTTTACTTTGTTGCTTATGTTATAGATCTGTATTTCATATTGAGATTCTGTATAAAGACCTATATTATGCGCTCCTGTTATACGAGTCAAGATGCCTTAGAATCCACAAAGACATTAATTAGCATCTCCAGAAATGTCTTCCTCACAAAACTTACACAAATATACACTTGTAAAAGTTTAAGCCTAAACAAATGAGAGCTGTAGCTGTCATCTATAGCCCCACCATGCCATTCTAGAAACTAGGTTATGTGCTCTAGTGTCCTTCTATCTAAGTTCTCTTTGGAATGGTGTCATGATGTAAAGAAATCTAATTCAAAGGTCATCCTATGCTCTAGAAAGTGTGAATACAGGTTATGAGTTGGAAAAGACTGAGCACAGGAAAATATAAGTCTAAAGCACTGCAGACTTGAAGTAAGTTAGTAGCTGAGTAACTGCTTTATGATAACTCCAGAAAAATGTAAATGACCACACAGTGCAAGAACAGAATCACATTCATTATAAGATTAGTATTTTCCACTAGCAACATTTTTAGCTAAATTATTAAAGGACAGTCAAAGACAAAATGTCTGAGGAGTCTAAAGTGGCTGATACATGGGTAAGGCTGCAAGAAGAATTTATCACTCCTGGTGATATACAAAGCTGATGCATGAACAAGTAGGAGATTCAGTAATAAGAGCTGTCAATACAACACTTTCTCCCAATAATAAAATCAATAAGGGAAAAAAAAAAAAAAAAAAAAAAAAACTCTGACAGCACAAACTGATTTTGCAGCTTTCAGCCTCAAGAAGATCTATGTCTCTCCTAGAAGGCACAGCTGAAATTTATTCCTAGACATTTTTGAATGTTACCATTCTGTAAGCCTGTGATCTATAAGAAAAGCTCACTGCTGGGAAAAGTATATAACTTTCTGAGATACAGCAAGGATATTTTTCTCCCAAATTGGTAAACAATTAATAAGCTAGAAGGGCCAAAAGAAGCAGATGGGAAAATTCATGGAACTAGTATTATATTTACCAATTATAGCAAAGTAGTATGCTAGCCATTCTTTGTAAAATATTGTTGTCACTAATTCACATTGCTATGAATGAAAAGTACCTTACTCATGCAGAAAATTTCACCCCAGGAAAAGGACAGTTTTATTCCACCCAGTCATGCAATCACAGACCAGTTTAGGACACTCATATTTCATTTGTATTTCCCATAGCCTTCTTGGATATCTGAGGAATGCCATTGACCTTTCTGGGCATGGACTGCCATGGCAAATAGCATTAGCTCAGTGGGCTCTCTTGATCTGTAAAGGACAAATTTAGATCCAAATTTCACTAGGGATTTGGGGTTTGGGCTCAGCATAATAAAGTATATAAGAACGAAGTAATAGTTTGCCTCTGGATATTAATTACCTTGCATTTATAAATCTTTTCTGATTACTTCATTTCATTCTTATCAGTGGTGCCCATCACATTGTGCAGCAAACAAAAGGTCAGGGTCCGGTACGTTTGTCTTTTTGGTTGAATGAATTAGGTATCGACAAGTTTTGTGTCTAGGACTAGGAGAAAAAAAAATCTTGCATACTAAGATCATAATTATTTATTACTTGTATTGAAATATCTCATCTTCACTGAGAGCCAGTGTAATCTATGGAAATTTATTGCTACTTATATTAAGAGCATTTTCTTGGTTAGAATTATGATGTGCTTTACTGATTCAAATCAGTTTGGGCTGATTTTAAAATGAACCAGTTTCATATGTAAATATATTTTTAATCTCTTGCTTCTCTTCTGAGGTCTGCAAGTGAACTAAGTACTCAGTAAAATTCTCTAGCTGATTAAGATTTCAATTTTTAAAAAATAGTCTTACTTATAAGTTTCTTAAATAAAGGAAACACTAAACTATTTTTCTAAAGAACATGGAAGCAGCACATAGAGCAGAATATGAATCATCTTCTATAACCCAGATATTTTGCAATGAAAAAAACTTGTATACACATGTATATCTACAAAGTGTAGAGCCCTTGAATGTACTACCTCTGTAACAGTAAGCCTGTTAGAAAAAGAAAGGTGTCAAAATGGACTGGGGCATGAATTCAAAGAAAATAAAAACCAGAAAAATGTAGGAGTGGCAAACAAGGAGATATGGGAAATTAAAAATTGAGTAGGAACCGGTTCAATGGAATTAGAGTTTAAATGAACCCTGGCTGTCTTACAAGGTTGAGTGTTCTTGAAGAAGTGAAGGCATAGCTTGCTCTGTATGCAGTGTGACAGCTTACTTTCAGTGGAGGAAAAAAAAATCAAAACAAAAACAAACAAAAAACCAGGAGAGGGAAAATAAGGACCAGCAGCCAACAAAGTGGAGACTTGGGACATCATTCCTGAAAGGCTGTTTAGTCTGGCTTTATTCACTCTTGGAAGAGATGATAAAAATAAGTATGGGCCTAAAACCTCAAATTAGACTTGAATGGCCTGGAGAACATTGTATTTATCTTGTGAGTTAAGGAGATTGAGTTGAAATAACAAAAAGGAAGTATTCATTTATAAATTAAAAACCATGTCATATCTTCTCATCAATAAGAGGTGACTGTGATGACATTCAATTTCAATGTCATCACAGTACTCTGATTCCAAGCAGGACACTATTTTTCCCAGGTTGTGGTGAAAAGCTGAATTCCAAATAATGGTTTGCAAAACAAAAATCAGATCATGGGTTAAAAACAAACAAACAAACAAACAAACAAACAAACACATCCTCTTAAAAAAGATTTATATTTAAATAATTTCATAATTTTAAAAATGGTGCATAAATAGTTAAGTTTGAAATGTAGTCTTTAGAAGCCAAAAAGTTAGAACTGGTCTTTCATTTATGAAACAATGGAATGGAATAGTTTGATATTTCTCTTTTTCCCAAAAATTATTCTTAAAGAAACACACTGGAATAAGCATTCTTGGAAAGTCTCACCATTGGCAATAGGGCATTTTTTAATTCAGAATAATTAATTGAAAGAGACTATAACAAATGTAGCATTGAATCCATCTTTCCTGGTAAAGGGATCAGATTCCTTAGCATGATAGCTGCCTATCTTGGAGTCCACAATATTCTTTCTATATAGCAGATATGCCTGATGCAGAATAACTTTACGAACTGTAATTCCTCTTCAGAATTAGACAGTTGTTTAAATAAATCATGCTATTTAACTGGGCTAGGGTTTGGATAATTTATTGGACAAGATGGAAGATGAAAATCTGAAACCTTCAAGGAAAAGTCTGTTAAAATAAATTGTATGAAATTACTTGTTATCATGCCCCAAAAATAGATAAGTAAGGAAGATGCAGAGTACATATTAAACAAAGGAAAAAAATACTCATTTGCATGCTTCCCTGTCAGGGAATCCTTGGAGACAGCTATGCCACATTTCAGTGTTTCCTACAAACATGCTCAGTTGCTCAGTCTGCCATCATCTGTGTGGGCTGCCTTCCAGATAAGAACATGTGGGAAAGCAATGTGTCTAAGCTTTGTGTTAGTCAGGAAGGTTAGCCAAATGTCTGAAACTGATAACTGGGAGCAGGGCCAACAAATTCTTGGCATTTGATACATGGTTAGGTTTTTGGGGAACTAAGCCAAGGAAATCTTCATAGCACTCCTAGGAAAAATCTACTGAATGTGTTCTAAATAATGCTCTCACTGTACTATTGAGATATGGTAAGTACTGGTGAATTCAGCAGTCCTTATCTGGGTGCAGCTCCCAGGGACTTTTATGAAAGTTTTATCTAAAGGTAAACGTGGATTAATCTCTCATTGCTATTTTGAATGTAACATACAGAGTAAGGATGCCTTCCTGTTAAGGTTTGTTGATAATGCCTTCTTTTTTAGAAAGAATTTTGAATTTCATAGTTACTGCAGTGAAATTAATGTAGTCAGAATTTCCTTTTTAAAATCACAAGAGTGCTATTGTGTAAAACATAAACTCTTTTACCTCTGTACAACATAATTTCTGTACTTTACAGTAGTATTATTGTCATGATCACCCCAGTCTTGTAATTGACTTGAAAATGGGGGAATTAAGAGGAAAGTTATGTGTTAGCACAAATAGATCTCTTAGTTTTCAGGTTTTTTTGGTGTTTTTTTCCATAATAAGCTGAACTATGAAGACAATCCTATCAGCATCAAAAAGGTACTACCAGTACTGTGACCAGAATTTTTGCAACAAAGAAAAACTAATGAAGGATTTAGGTGTTTTTCTATTACACAGAAAAGAGAAGATAACTGAGGGAAGCCTAAAATAATAAGCAACAGTAGTTAAAATATAAATTTTAAATGTTTGTGGGAATATTAAAGCAAAAAATATTAAATTGTATTTATTATTTAAATATTTAAAATGCATAGGTAGCATTCTTTTTTTCAAAAGAATAGATATTTTTTTCATCAGTAGTAGAAGACGTAGCATGATATTCTGAACAGTCAAAACAAGGGCTATCATTCAACTGAGTTTGTGTGAAAGAAAATTTCGTCTTTCCTATAAGGTTCCCGTCCTTCCTCTACTTACCCAAAAGCTTTTTCCTCTTTCACTCTCTGTCATCTTTATGTCTGTGCTTTTAGAAAAAGTTTTCCTTTACAGAAAGTCCAGCTTCACCAGCAACCTTCTCAAGGATATCATCTGGTACAGAGGAAATGGAATGCATTGCAGTTGCTCTATGTCATTTACCTCTATATCTCAAAGAGAGGTCTAGCAGTGACGTGGCTAGAATAACCTGTTATTGCTAAAGAGCTTAGTATCTGGGAAACTTCTCAGTTGCTTCTGCTACTGACGCAGGAGCTGCAGTAGAACCCACTGAACTTTTCATAGATGCCTACACGAGAAGATGGTACAGCCTCCTTTGTTCTCTTCCTATCTTCAACACTGATTGTCCAGGATAAGGAACTGTAAAGGTGGACCAAAACTTGCATGCTCAAAGTGTAAAGCTTAGTGAATCTGCCCCATTCTAATTTTACACGATATTCCCAGAGTCTGAGATGAAAATTACTTTTTGATTCTTAATTTTTATATGCTATAAGCAATCTATTACCAGTACTATAAAATTAAAAGGATACTCTTACAAGATAGCATCGTTTGGAGGGTTTTTTTGAAATGTATTTCTGTTTTAGTAAAAATTTTTGACATGTGACAGTTCCTGAAGAAATTATTAATCTATAAGACTAATAACTACAAATGAATTACATTTTCTAGATTACTTTTTACTACTGATTATAATATGCCAATTTCTACTTATTTTGCCAAGACTCTCAAAAGTCAAAATTTAATTTCAAGAAAATTTCTAAAAAAAAATTCTTATAATTTTGAGATTATTTACATTTAATCTACATAAAAGAGTAGGTTTTTAGAGTCAAAAAATAAATGTGGAAAACTGAATTAGACATACTATTTTAAATTCAAATGGTCTATTAAACCTAAAGCATAGTCTGAGACAGAAAATAAGGTCAATATTCTTCAATTATTCCAAATTATGTAGAGATAAAAGTTTATTACTTTCATTTCACCCAGTGAATGATGAAATCAATTAATCATACAACTCCATGTATATCATACTCTGAAGAGCAAAATCTACAATGACTGGTAAAGAAAAGGAGAAGTACAGATACAGGGAACCCATTTCCTCAAAGCTTAGAAATAATGCAGCAAATAACTGATTTCTCTGTGTGTGTTTCAGAAGTTGTAAGGAAATAAAAAAGCTATGTTTTTGGTTTATCTATTTTTTTTTTCTTTTTCTGTGTTTTTTAATAATTATTAGTGCTGTAGAGCTGGTGAGGGCCAAGGATCATGTATTGTTAAAACATTTTTAAGGGCGAACTGATTAATTGTAGATCCTTCCCAACAGGAAAAGAGGAAATGCAAGGAGAACATCAGTATATAAGACCTGAAATATAAGTGTTTATCCTGCTTGTCTAGTAATAAATAAAGCTGTTTGAGCATGATTTGACGTCCCAAATCCTTCATACATTCCAGTTCAAGTCCCTTTTTATGTAATAGCTTCCGGCATTCAAACTTACAGATAGACCTAGCAGTAGCAACAAAAAATTCTTGCCACATGTATCCAAGGTTATCTCTAGAAGAAGTTCTAACAGCAATTTTGCATCTACCAAAGCAAAAAAAGTAACTTTCCGTAGTGACATCTTCAGCAACAGTCTTGACAACCGTTCTCTCATTACAGTTTTCTTAGAATAACTGTACCAGCAGAAAGGACAATGATAAAGATCTATTCATTCACTCATCACTGGCACGAAGATATGTTGAGATTATGGGAAAACATCTTGAAGGAAGAGAATAAACCTCAAAGTTTCCAGTTAAATACAGGAATGAAAGACACTTTTATTTGTAAAGATAGTAGCAGCAAAAATAATAAAGGAATGTACCTGTAAGGATTTACTGGATGTCAAACAAGAGTCATCACTAAATTGAACATGTCCCTTAGCTTGTCTCCTGGAACAATATAGCATGATGTGTGGTACTGTATTCAAGGTCACCTGTTTTTTGCAGTCTTTATCAACTGAAAAGGTTGAGGTGATTATCAGTGTATGTTAATTTACTTATCTATCTTAAATATGACTGGTGTGGATGATCTATATAAAATGGATTTATTTTAATTGTATAAGATGCCAAACATTGCCAAAGTATTCATATATAAAAGTAGTTCATGTGCAGTTGAGCTACCAAGTTCAAATACATTCAGAATATGCAGAAAAGTATTATCAGTTTTGTGGTTTGCTGTCTTAAATTAGTCCTGACATTTTACTCTAAAAACTCTAACTTCCCATATCAAACACTACATTGGTTTAATCATACCATTGCTTTAACAAAAATAGTAAATCTTTAACTTTGGGTTCCATTTACTTTTTCATACATGGATTATTTAGCCCTGTACCAGTGCATGAAATAAATCTTATCTTCCCTGTAGAATCTTTTTTTTTAATATACTGATTGCTAAGTGGAAGATAACTGCTCTGCTGAAATCCATTTTCCACTTTTTCACAGTAAATGTTATTTACCGTAATACATAATGAAATCCAACAATGCAGCTCTGGGGTACCATTAAACTGACAGATATGCAGTAACAGTGTTTTCATTCTAGAAGTGTCAACACTTTATTTCTTACAAGAGGCATCAACAGTAAAAAACAATAATCACCTGTTTTTAGCAGCCCTTTTTGGAATTTTGAAAATATATCTGCTTATAATATATTTGCTGTTCTTAATAATATTTCTTATATTTTTACAAATAAAGCTTGACTTGTTATTTTGGTAGCTACAGAGAACTATAGCATACTCTAGGGAGAACAAACAATGAAATTTCACTTTACATGTTTAAAACAACATAAAAATATAGATTGCAGAATGAATAATAGATCAGGAAGCAATTTATGAAGTTATTTGGCATTGAGCTACCTGCAAAATCTTTTTAATGAAAATATGTTTAATCTTTTTTCCTACTAACAGTGTCAGAAAGTAAATCTTAGGTGAGTGCTGCTATTACACATTCCTAGTCTATAATCTTTATTGAATCACTAAGTTCAAAAATCACTGACCCTGCAAAGATGCAGGTCAAGCTGTTTTTCTGAGAGCAATTGATAAAAAAAAAAATTCAATTATGTTAGAGATAAGAGTCTACATTTTTCAAACTACATTAATAGGGCCATGAAGAACACATTTCTTAGGGTTAGTAAATGCAATTTCTGAGTCTGCCAGTCATAAATATAGAACTGTTTGTGCCCATATCCTAAAAAAAGTTTTCTAGGAACATTGATCTTCATGTGAACAAAGAGCAATTAGAAGCTAGAAACAATCACAGAGAAAAGTATTTTGCAGAAGTAGATACTTGCTTTTCCAAATGCCTGATCACACCCTGGTGCTTATATATTTTTTTCTGTAAGAAGACACCTGCAGTTATTAGCAAATGTTTTCACTGTTCCCCCTGGCCACTCAAGCAGAAAAAAAGCCTATGAAAGATAGATACGGAGATTAACTTTGTAAGAAGCTTTTATATTTTTATAGAACTTATTATCTAGAATTACTTCAGAAATCGTAATTTTTAGTATTTACTTCATCCAGAAGTGAAATGCAGCCAACTCAAGGGTGAAGGATAGCAACTGCTTTAGTACTAGAAGTAGCACTACATAGTATTAGGGATAGGAAATAAATTAAAAAATACTCAATATAATTGAAAATACTGTAGGAATTCACAGAGGGAAAAATGTAAATGGTTTGTTGAAATTCAACCAAAACTCTTTACTAATTAACTCTTAATTAATTTCTTTTCTCTTAAAAAGTAACCTGAGACCTTACCTTTTTTTTTTCTTTTTTGTGCTCCTTTGTGTTGGGGACTTTTGAGATAAAAGAATGTTTCCCAGGAAAAAAAAGGTCCAGGAATTCAATTAATTTCTCTTATAAAATTAAAAATAACTGTCATATTTTGTATGATGGGACTCTGTATTCAAGATCCAGATTTTAACATGCACAGTCTGGAGAAGGCCAGTCTACACAAGATGATGTATCTGCAGCGAATTGTATTGTTTTCACAGGCAGTGACATAAGTAAGATAGAAATCACATAATTTACTTGTCTAAGTAAGTCTTTGCTTTACATATCCAGGATTTTATGTTGCAGTGAAATAACACTGCTACCACAATATTTAGTCCTTCATATTATTTGATTCTAATTTCATCTCTAAATTATGCTCTTTCCCCAATGATTTATCACAAACAAGAACACATTGCTTGATTTTTTTATTGAGTTCAATGGTTACTTTGAACTATTGAGTTCAATGAATGCTTTGCTATGCACTGTATCTTCTCCAAGCAAAATTTCAGAAAAATCCCATGGGAGTTTATTATATTAAGTAATCATAAAATATATTGCTTCCTAAATATAAAAAAGAGACAAAGAACAAATGTGTGAATTTTTAGGAATGAGAAATCAAATCAGGTGGATTTTGTCACTGCATGATAAGTAGTGCTGATATGATGAAAAACTAAAAAGTTTTGTGGGTTATTTTTCAGAATTAAATAATTTAAAGTTACAAAAATATGTGCTTTAAATAAGATGTCCTTTTTTGCCATTTGCAGTTTAGAAATGAAAGTGGTCTTTTCACAGCAGATATGAATAGATGTTTGAGATCCATACAGAACGTTCTTTTACCGATGTATTTCAATACCGCTGTATTGATAATAATTAGGCAGAATACTACAGAAAAGATTTTTATTAGATAAGATCCTCCTCCCTTTCAAAAATCTAAAAAGAAGTTCTCATAAATAAATTTGCACTCAAAATAAGAGTTTGATGATTTGATGCTCATCAGAATTTTATGCTTATCTTCTGTGCTCTTGAAATTTAGTCTTTAATTATCAGTATTTGAGTTTCCAGAGGATGGCAGGGTACTTATTCTCCAAAATCCTAGTAAGGGTCAATGACTGTTAGGCACCTGAGACAGCACAAATTACCAGGACCTTTCTCTTGCTCAAATTTCAACCCATGAATCACTATCAAAGAAAGACCTAACCAGAGATATCATAAAATATCCATGCAAGTTATGAGCAAACATGTTTGATGTTGACAGTGTCTAAGTAATGAAAGAGAAGATAGTCTGAAGACCTTTATCAAAACAAAGCCAAAACACACACACAGAAAAATCCAACAGCAAAAATATTGTACTAGCTACTAAAATTTCACAGGTTGCACTCAGCAAACAACGAGGTGGGTGACATTCATTGATAGAAAGACTTTGTTTTATTCATTGTTTCCCATGATTTCACTACTAGATATTTTGAATTGTATTTGATATGAAAGTAGACCATAATGTTGTCACCTGAAGCTTACAATCATGTTCTTTGTCCATCACAAAGAACTTTTACATGCTGATAGCTTCATAGAATCATAGAATGGTCTGGGTT
>KL259776.1:4101-16783 GCA_000699545.1 Podiceps cristatus
AAGTTAAGAGACCAGTTATCGACTTTTTGGCATGCATTACATGTTTTTTTAAAGCTGGGGTCTGTCAGGGAGCAACAAGCTGGCAGTAGATGATGATGCAGGCAGTGCTTTTCCTGACCCCAGCACAGTCCCACAGGATGCGAAGACTGTGCTGGTCACAGGGTCTGGACAAAATGAAGGAACCTGTCCGGCCCAGGGTCCGTTCAGCGGGCTGATCAGGAGTAGCAGGAGACAGGAGCTGAGGCAGGCCTGGAGGAAAGCTTAGGTGAGCCGTGGCATCTAGCCGGGAGGCTGCAAAGCTGTGACCTGACTCAGGCAAGGGCTGAAGGTGGCAGCCTACGCTGCGGTGGAGCTCCTCAGCAGAGGGTGTGGGTGGTGGGCCCAGGTGAGGGCATTCCAGTTGAAATGCACTGTAGCTCTCACCAGCGCCACCGAATTCCCTTACTGCTGCGTTCCCCTGGCGACCGAGCGCTGCTCATGTGCTGTACCTCTCATGTGAAGGTCTCATAGGAACCACGCAAGAATTGAGTGCAGATCCTGAGGCGTGATTGGCACAGACGCTCCTGTAGTCAGTCACCTTGTGATTTTATTTCCTGCCATAGAAGATAGACATTTATCTTCTTTCTTACAGATATGGAGTCTGGAGAGTGGATAACGTCATCATCAGTCTCCTCTACTGCAGCTGCTTCAACTCCGGCGTCTTCTACACCATCTGTAGCTTCAGCAGTATCAAAAGGTGGCCTTTCCACTGGAGCTGCATCACTGAGTTCCACAATCAACACATGTGGTAAAAATGACTAATTATCTATTGCAACGTGATTTTAGTGTTTGTCGACGCTTATTGTTACAAGTCAAATATAATAAGGTTGCACAGGTGCATCAAAAAAAATGAGGGTTTTTTTTCCTAACTGACATTCATATCACATGGATACATTTTACACAGTACTTGTTTATTGAAGCAATGAAATAAATTTAAAAATACCTATTTCAAATGTGAAAGAAACTTTCAGTTTTCAAAGCTCGGAAATGAGGATCAATTGAGGATCGATGTAGCAAACTCTGTGCCACTTTCAGATTTATATCTAATAATCAGTTTCTTGAATATATATCATGTTCTCATTCAAGCCCAACCCCTACTATATTTTTTTATCTGGAGAGATAGTTTCTGGAGGAATAGATTGAAAAGGTGAATTACAAAATGTCGTAGCCTTAGATACTCTTGACTAGCGTTCTCCATGCAAGAATCTCATTTTTGTGAATGAAACTCATATGTCCACTGAATGATGCATGTCATCAACAGAACAAGAAATGGTAAATAACTCTTCCCTGCTGTTTCTTTCTTCACTTTGGAGAACAGATCACATACGTTCTTTTGGATAACCTGAGTACTACTGATTCTTATAGGATATACAGTGAATAGGAATTTTTTCAGTTTAAATTCATGGTAATCCACTATTTTCAGAACAAACTTAGCTCTTGCTAAAACCAAGCTGGAATGTAGTTTACTGTACTGTCCTGTCAGTTTTATTTATGAGTATATCCATTTCTGTACCTGACACCGTACACTATGGTTACTGTTTCATCCACTCTGAAAAGGTATACACTGTCCTAGAGAAACTTCACAGAAGTGTTTATGCTGTCAACTGTCCAAAGACTGTTTTCCCATGAATGACCTATGGCTGGGCCAGCAACTTCATTGAGTTAAACCTTTCTTGAATTAACAAGATACTCTCTAGTCAAGATAGACTAGTGCCTGTTCCTAAACTGGGATGTTATTAATTTATGTGATATTTTAAAAATAAAAAAAATTATACATATATTAAAAAAAGACAATCTCTATCAATCTCAACCTGATAATTAAATTATCTTCATACTTAAATTAGATGCATTTCTCTAACATCTAATAAAATAATTGTTTAAGAATGAATAGTTATTGTTACTAAGAGAAGGTAAAGGCATCTTAATCATGCATTACGTTAGAGAGGTTCTTCTTATTCCAGTTCATCTATTTATTTTCTTTGCAGAAATCAATAGTCTATTAAGTAGTCTCTGCAATAAACTTGATTACATACCTTGTCAGGTCCCCATGATGCATGGTAAGTTAAGACTGGCAGTCTTTATGCTTTGCCAGTCAAATAGAGAAAGCGCGTATGTGAAACCATTATGGAATATATCACATACCATTAGTGTAATTGGTTGATACAGCACTAGTTCCTGAGTATTTGAAGCATTCCAATCAAGTAAACAGATACTTCACTTGCTTTCATCTTACTCACCCATTGCTGAAAATAAGGAGGAGCATTGGAAAAGAAAATCAGCTCTGGAAAGAGATTTAAATTCATCCTTGCAGGAATGTTAGCAGCTTCGCAAGAGTATAAATTGACAGCCTTTTCTCACATGAGTAAATAATATCATAATTCGTGTTTTGTCTTTATGGGGGGCAATAATACCAGCGTGTGAAATTGTTCAAAGCTGAACAAGTGAGTATTACTGTTTTGATATTATCAGACCTGAACAGTTCTTTATTTTTAATTTTCAAAAAAAGGAAGTTCATTAACTTTTTATAAAACGAATATTTTTTTTTAAAAAAAAAAAAAAACAGCAAAAAAAAATCTGTTTTCCAAACCAGAAGCTGTTTCTATCAAAGCAGAAGTCTTCAGTCTTTTTTGAGACCACTATCTGTCCTTAAATGAGACCCAGAAGAATTATAAAATTGTGGACATAAATGTACAAAGTCACAGGATTGTTTTAAATGGATTTTTTTTTTTTTTTTTTAAACACCAGCTATTTTTTTGTGTCTCAGTTTTTATATAAAAAATGACTTTGTGGCTCCAGAAATAAATGTTGAGAAAGAACAGATTTAGTGCCCAAAATGTAAAACTGTATAAACAGATTTCTTTTGTGGTAAGTTTTGTTTATAGTCCTTGATTTTGCCAGAATTTTCACCTGACGCTTGTAAGTATTTATTGACTTCTGGAGATTTTAAGGATTCTGAATGCTAAGTGACAACAGCAACATTTACAACAACAAAGTGGTGATTTACAGTTTGTGGAATGTACAACAATTTCAAATGTTGAGGGAGAATGTGACAGTAGTAGTTAAAACCATGCAGATGCTTAGATGAAGTACAAGGATGTAAACAATAGTAGAGTATGATTGCCAGTTCTGATACTAACAGGGTACCCATAATGTTCTACAGTCTGCATCACAAGTTCTCAATTTTTGGAAATCAATGTTAAGGTGATCAGTGCATCTTAATTTTAGTGTCTTATATATGTATCATTAAGCAGCACACTGCATTATTATCAATAATTCTTTAAGCATGATACCTTTCTGCTTTGTATAATTACCTGTTTAGGCCAGAAGCTGATTTCTTACTTTTCGGACTGCACAGTGCAGTGGGGTCCAAGCACTGGCTAAAATATGTGTGTAGGGACCAGACAATGAGAATAATATGCCAGCTATAAAATAATATAAAATAAAATAAAATAACATGAATTTTTCAAGGTTATTGAAGAATATAAAAGCAAAAATATGGGATGGAGGGATAGTAATTGTCATAACTCAAGTACTTCCACGCTTTAATGTTCTGTCTAATATTTGCTATAAGGACTACACAGATGAGCAAACAATTTTGAGTATTGTTTGGACATGGAATTTATTAGCTTTATTTGTAAGGAAAAGACTTAGTAGAAACAGCACTGAAATAAAAACAATTTCAGTGTGTTGCTTTTTGGATACTAGAGATTAAAGGAAACCACTGTATTTGAGCACCTAAATAATTTAATTTAAAACCATATCAAGCGCCTGGTAGTTCTTACACTAAAGCAAACCTTGTAGCCTTATTGAGAGTTGCCATGTAATTGATGCTTTTTAAAACATGGCTTAGTAGGTCAGTGCTCTGTGTATGTTCCTTGTGTTCTTACTCAAAGTTAATTACCTGCGGTGTTTGTGCCTAAATTATTTATTGGCTTTCTCAGTAGAGTGCAGTTTTGTCAATCCCTTTTGAAAATACAACCCTCCCCCCCCTTTTTTTTTTTTTTTTTTTTAATGAAAATTAGTCTTAATTTATGATTTATGAAGGAAAGATAAAGATGGAGTCCTTGCAGTTGCATTCGTGTTTGTTACCTGTGTTCTTGCCTCTGTGAGAGCATATTCAGAGTTTATTAA
Organism: Podiceps cristatus; assembly: GCA_000699545.1. Taxonomy (NCBI): domain Eukaryota; kingdom Metazoa; phylum Chordata; class Aves; order Podicipediformes; family Podicipedidae; genus Podiceps; species Podiceps cristatus. Next base: position 8,272 of record KL259776.1, read on the forward strand.
AATACTAATTTTTGGAGGTTTTTTTGAAGTGCTTTAATGACATAGCCAGTGCTTTGCTCTTTTAAATTAACAGATATTTTTGACACTTTTCTATGCGGGTGAGGATTTTTGGTTTTTAGACCAATGATAAGAGTGGATGATTGTTAACTTACATGTATATACTCCATTTCCAGCCTTTTCCATGCTTTCCAGCTTTTTACACTGATGTACATTCACCAGTACCATGAAATCACACATACAAGTAGCTTGGAATCGTGTACAACGAGTTTGGAAGATGTACTGGTGTAGGGAGGCCTGTAGAAGGCAAATTTTGCTAACACTGTAATGATTAAAGAATGATTCTGCTGGTTGGTGCATTGATGCTTTGTATTTTAAGGTATTATTTAAGTACTTATTCCTTTTTAGCTCTTCTGAAAACCTTATTTTTTGCACCGTGAAGTTCATTAATATTAACAAAGGCATTCACAGTGATCATTCCTTGTTACTATGGGACCAGCATTGTTGAAATGTATGTTGACCTTTGGAGTAATGCTTTCAATCATTTATCTGTGTAGTGGTTAGTAGAATTTCAAAAGCTGTGCTCAAAAATATTTAATATATTTGAAGTAAGTCAAGAATGTTATGGGGTGCAGTTTAATATGAAATTTTGCTATGCAGGGTGTGTCTACAGTTAGTAACTTGAAGAGAAAACACTAAACTAGGAAGATTAAGGAAATACTAGAATTAATTGCTGGACGGACAATGTTTTCATCAAATAAGAAAGAGGCAAAATTTTATAGTTACGAGGTGCTGCTTCCATTTTTTCCTTTGTTTTATTTCTTCCAACTTTCTAAATGCATATTTAAAAAATTGATGGCTTCTCTTTTCTGGACACATTAGATAATGGCTTAGGTAGCACACAATGTATTTTTTAAAATGCCATAATATGTGTAATGTAGTATAAAGTCACCTACTCTTTTTTTGTGTATGATGAAGAAAGTTGAAACTTACCAAGCTCAAAGCATGTTTTAACTTGACCTGTGTTTAGAGTATTTACTCATTAGGATCACTGTGGTCTGTGAGAGAGAAGCAAGTGTTGGTACTGTTTGTGGTGTGTGTGATTTTTTTTTTTTTTAAAAAAAAAACCCACAAAAAAACCACAAACAGAAAAAGAGTATTGCGATGTTTTCTGATTGAACTGTGTAGCAGACCGTAACTAACATTTAGTATTACTAGTTGGGTATGGACTTCTTTAAATATGTTAATTTAGTGAGTGAGGTTAAAGACTTTTGAATGAATTTCAGCAAACATAGAACTCAAATACAATGTTTTTAAACCCAGGCTGAAAGTACCAAGAAATGTTGACTGTATGTCTCACCTGCTAGCATCAGTGAAATTAGGTGCAAAACCATGGGGGTGAGGGGGGAAGGAAAAACGTGTGCCTGAACTAGAAATTTGAAATCAATACGAGAAATTTACAGTGTATGTAATATTGCCATCATATTGCCTTGTAGTTGCTAATAAATGAAAAATCCTAGTTGTCGCAGTTCAGCCCCAGCCGCAGGCGGCTCCCGGCTCCTGTAGGGGAAGGGAGGAAGTAAACCAACCCACCCACCCCAACAATACCAGTAACAGACCCCCTTCCCGCACCTTCCCCCTCTCTATAGGGCAGGAGGATACATGGTATAGAACAATTAATGACAATTAACCCCATCCCAGCCGGAACCAGGACACAAGGGAATGCCCTTGTGTTCATTAACGCCTAACATGATGAGATACAGCAATCAGGAGATCATTCCAAAATTATCCATTATACACACTTACACAATAATAGCGTTAAAAAAAAATCTAGAAGGAAGAATAAAATTAATCAACAAGGTCACATAAGGCTTCTGTGTACAAAGTCTCCCAAAGAGCGGTCAGTTTGCAGAGGTCTTTAGTAGTAAAGTGAGTCTCTTTGAAAGCAGGGAATGCTTGGTCATTCTGATGCTTTTTTGGTGCGCTGCTTTTTGTATTAAAACATGGCAGCAATGAATTTTCTGTTTTTCGATATTGGTCTTTTCCTGCTTTCTCTCTCCATTAGCAACTGTTCTGTTGTTCTGATTATGTAGGCTTTTACAGTCTTGGAGTTTGCTGGTTTTTCTCACATCCTCATGTTCAAGCTATCTCAGAAATTGAAGTTTAGCTCTGAAGCTCCTATGAAATTTCCCTCACCAGCATTACAGAATTCCTGGTCATCCCCTTGGTTTTTATCTCTCAACTGTGTAAGTTCTTGTCTTGTGCTGCCCTGGCCGCAGTGATCACGCGCTGGTGGAGTTGGTCATCTAGCAGCAAGATAATTCTCTCCACTGCCCACCCCCAACAAGCAGTGCCCAGAGAGTGTGTGTGGGGGGGTGGGTATTGTCTGCTCATCTGCAAGAAATGTGTTTGCTAAAAACCCAAACGGTGCTATGTCTGTGCTGGGGCAAAGGTGCAAATCGTGCAGGTGGGACAGTCCTTGCAGTGAGAGGCTGCTCACGTGCGTGAGGCACCCCAAGTAGGCTGCAGGAACAGAATGGCAAGAACCTTACGAAACTCGACAAGAACTAATGCAAAGTCCTGCACATGGGAAGAAATAACCCCTTGGAACAGCACAGGCTGGAGACTGGCTGGGGAGCGGCTCTGCGGAAAAGACTAGTAGGAGCTTCCGCAGACACCAAGCCACCCCTTAGCCAGCAGTGTGCCCAGGCAGCAGTGAGAGCCGCGGGCTGGGCTGTATGAGCAGGAGGACAGCCAAGAGAGCAGGGGAAATACAGATCCTCTTAACTCAATACTCTTCAAACTGTATTTAGAATACTGCGTACTGTTTAGGGTCCCAAAACCAAGACAGACACTGACCTGAAAGCTCACCTTGCTTGGTTATAAGGCTGGACTAGATGATGTCCTGAAGTCCTTTCCGAGCTTATGTTTTGGATGATCTATGACTACAGATACGCAGAGACCCAAGGGAGCTGTGAATAAACAAGCAGCAACTGCCAGAAGCACTCTAGCTATGGAGGCTGAAGCTCCAGAAGGCCAATTTATTGTACTTCTCAGCAGGATTAATTAACCTATGGATCACCAGCATAGTGATGTCACTTGTTACAGCCTGGCTGACTTGACCTTCTCTTTGATGTGTTTTACTGAACTACAAAGACTTATGCAGCAGGTCAAGATGCTTCTTAATTCAATTTTTCTGTAGTTTAAAGAAAATATATTCCTGCCAAGGAGTATCTTGAACAGACCTCCTCTTTTCTTGGCTGGCCAGACCCGATGCGTCCATGCCTTCCCCACCCCCCATAGAATTCGGGATTGTGGGATTCCACCACCAGTGGAGTTTAAGGAGTGTAGGATTAGGTACTGGTAAAAACCTACAGCAAATATTGCCAAGAGATCTTTTACTGTTTTTAAAGTTTTGTTTGATATAAATGACAGAATTTTGTTTTAGTTATTTATACCAGAGGAGTAGAAGTAGAACTTTTGTTACTGGGAGGATAATGAGATACTATATACATACCTACACAAAGCAAAAGCATCTGAAAGAAAAGCATGTAGAGGTGAAGTAAGGAGGGATTAAAATACTTCAAAAAGCAGTGAATACAGATTCATTCGTAATGTCCTCATTCAGTAAATTTTTTTAGTACATGAAAAGATTCATTGAGTTGTAACAGCCATTTAATGCATGTTAGTGCAGCGGAGTTAACGAGTACTTGTTCTGAACTTTGTGTAAGTGATGGTAGTTGTTCATGGCTTCCATTGACTTTGTTCCATTTTGCAAGAGAAACTTTCTTGACTGAGTAAATTTTATCTTTGCTGAAGTAGGAATGAAAGAACTTTGCATCAGACTTCAAGACAATTTTACGACCTTCCGTGGTGTTCTTAAAAGTTTCAAGTAAAAATAGAGATACTCATGTCGGTAAAAGATGGGGTTTTTGTATTCATGTATCTGGGTGAATAAATTTAGGGGGAAAAAAAAATCAATAATCTTAATTTTGGTTTTGCTGTCTCTTTGAAAGGCAGTATGTTCCATAGACCTTGATAATAAACAGATAGCTCAGAAATTATCTGGGGCAGTCTGGCTCTATGTAGTTGTTACAATCTTGCTTATTAAGCCTTTGAATGTCACCTTAGTCCTTAATTTGGTAGCAATTTGTCTGCATGTGTAGTATTTCATATATATTGTCCAGTGATATTCCAAGGCAATGGGTTTGTAACTCTGGGACCACTCTGAATACATACAAAGCAATATGAAACAACTCTTTTTATAGCAATATGAAATAACTGTCTTAAAATGCATTAGACTAACTCCTGCTCAACTGTATGGTTTAATTATTTTAATTATGTTGGTAATGTATGTGTGTAAAATAGCAGAAGTTCTCTACTTACTGCACAGTTCTCATCCTTGTAGTGCACAAAACTTGGTATTTCTAAGAAATGAAGTGTGCCAGTGGACCAAGCCACAGATTTTGCTCTTTCTCAGTTGTTCACAGGGGTATTATGCAAAACTGTTTCTATCCTGAATGTATAGCACAATGTAATCTATGTTTCAGGGTTAAAAAAAAAAAAAAAATCATAATTGCACTTAAGCCCTAAAGAAATAATTTTCAAGAAGAGGAAAAGCAGTCAATCACAAAAGTCAGAAAAGATGTGCTTAACACTTAGTCCATCCTGTCACTTGTGTGGATTGTGCCTTCCAGTGTATTTTTAGTGTTAAGTAATAAAGTTTTCACTAGAAGACTAGAAAGTGTACTCACAAGTCTGGTATTTTAAGCATTAAAGTACTGTGTTTTAACAACTTTTTTTTATATGAGTCAACCGTGTCGAAAACACTGTTAGCTGCTGTTTAAACAGCATCCCAAGAGTTGTATGGCCAGTATAGGACCTGGCCTGGAGATAACCATGTCTTCCATGACTTGAATTATTTTATGTGCACTTTCTAGTTAGAATTAGTTTTTATGTGGACCAAACTTCTGTTTCTGGTGCTTGTCACAGTGGCATTTGTGTGTCATGTTTTTGATTCTTCTGCTTGTAATGTGATATCACTTCTATTTTGATTGGTGGTGGGTAAGGACGTTTAGTTTTAGGAGAAGTTTGGAGAGATTTTTCTTTGGAGAAAAAATATTACCACATTTTTTTTTTCAAACTCATATATAATTTTTAATGTAGGGTCTTTCAAAAGTTTCTTTCTCTTTGGAGGGATTTGAAAGGTTCTTCTTTAAGTTTTGTGGGGTTTTTTCAGTTGTTGACTAATGAATGTGTCACAAAACCTTGTTGTAGCTACTGTAACTGCTGTTATAAAAGAGGACCCTGATACTTATAAGGAATGCCTCTGTGCAGATCTGCACACCATTTCTGGGCCCTGTTTAAACACAGAAACCGATGACAAGAGCAGTGCACTGGATATGCCTCATACATGTCTGTTCAGGCTTAGCAGTGCCTTGCAGAAAGAAAATACGGTCTGTTTGGTCTTAGAGAGTTTCAAGAATCTGCAGAAAAGGATTACATAAGGGTTGCATAAATATTCCGAGCAATTGCTGCTATATTAAAGAACTAAGATTTGAAAGTTGTAGGGACCGTATCAACTCATTTGAAGTTCATTTTCCTGGGGGGGGGGAACAGTAACCATTTAAGATGAAAGTTTAAAACAGCAACAAAACCAATAAGAGGATTAGATTGTTTTTAAAATAAGAAATCTTTATTCGGTGTCAACCACTTGAATTTCTGTAACAAGCAGTACAGAGCAGCCCTGTTTCTAGTTGTGAAACAACCATTTTAATAGAAATGTTATAGAAAAAAAGTATTTCTGATCCACTGTCAAACTCCAAGGTAGCAATCTTTTAGAGTGAGTATAGAGTTACTATAGAGTAGCTAGAGATTCCTATATTAAATAGGTCGTTTCATGGAGATTTCACTGCTTCAGATGTGGTTTTGTGGTGGAGGCCTTGGGGTATTCCAAGACTGAAATTGCAGAGGTGACTTAAAGCTGAGGTACTTCTTCATAGTTCTGATGTAGGAAGACTGCTGACGTAATAATGAATATTCAAGAGTGACCTGTGAATATTGATCCTGTTTATAAGACTAGCAGTTTCTTTTTGGGGTGAGCACTGTCACATAGCATTCTATTCAGTATTTCTTTTCAGAATGAATTTTACTTAAACTGCATTGAAATCTTTACGAGAATAGCTTTAAAGACGTAAGACCAGAATCATTGCAGGAAATTCCTGTCCTTTAAAGGGTTCCTAAGTGTTGTGTTTTCTTCTTATTCCCCATCAGAATGTACTAAATCTGCTGTAGATTATGCACAGCAACAAGCTTACATAAATATTTAAACATATTATTAGAACAACTGAAGTTTGTTTTTATTTCCTTTGCGGTACAGAATGGTGGCGAACAGCAGACACGCACTCTCGTCCCGGAGCAGCTTTTTTCCCACCGCTCTTGGGAATTCCACCACTGTTTGCACCTCCTGCACAGAATCATGATTCTGCTTCATTCCACTCAAGAGCTACAGGAAAAAATAGTCGGAGCAGTACAGAAAAAGGTAATGGCTAAAGTTGTGGAGGGAATAGTCGTATTGAACTTCGGTGCATGCAGGAAGATGTGGGATTTGGGCTTTTCCTCTCATTGTTATTCCCATTCCTAAACAGTTCTATAAAAATTGATTCTGTTAGCTAAGCATGAGACATACAAGTATGGAATTTCAATAATGAAATACTGTTTCTACTAATAATTTTCCGCCCTTTTTCCTTAGGTAGTTTGTCTGGGACTGAGTAGGAAGGAGAAGTTTTCTTTTGAAGTTTGTGGTTTGATTTAGGAGGCCTCGTACTTCTATAGTGAATACTGTTCCTCTACGTACAAGAAGCAGGCACCAGGTAGTTGTCTGTTGGAAGAGGGCCTGGAGGAAGGGATGGCTACAGCTGCAGCATCTCAATGGAAATAGCCCAATGATAGTGGAACATTTTCTTGCCTTTCAAGCCAGTATCTTACGTAGTGGTATTGCATGCCCGTTAAAGATGTAAGGTACATTTGTTTCGTGCTTGATTTTAGATTTGGTCAGCTTAGAGGAGAGGAGGCTGAGGACTGACATCATTGGTGTTTGTGGCTTCCTCATGAGGGGGAGCAGAAGGGGAGGTGCTGATGATCTCTTCTCTCCAGTGTCTGGTGATAGGACATGAGGGGATGGCTCAAAGCTGCACCAGGGGAAGTTCACATTGGACATTAGGAAAATATTCACTGAGAGGGTGAGCGAGCTTGCCAGGGCAGTAGTCTCGGCCCCAAGCCTGTCTGTGTTCAAGAAGGGTTTTGACAATGCTCTTAAATCAATGGTTTAGCTTTTTAAGTTGTCCTGTGTGGAGTTGGACTTCGTGATCCTTGTGGATCCCTTCCGACTGTGATTCTGTGATGTACGAACGAAGCTTTTTTTTTCTCCCATAGTTTTGGTAGTCGTGGGATTGCAGAGTAGCAAGTTTGTGTGTTTAGGGGTATTTTCTTAGAAAATGTTGTCTTGACAGATAAGTAAGGAAGCTTGACTGTGGATGTTATTTCAAATGGCATACCCACAGCTTCCCCATACCCCCCACGCCATTTTACACGTTACAAAACTCATAAAGTATCTTAAGCTTCATGTGGTTTTCTTTGGAGCTGAATACACTTCAAAATTGTAAACACATTGATGCTTTGAGATATTTATTGGAATGTATATTTTTGTCTTCTGTCTTCAAAATCTTGGTTTCTGCCCCCTGACTAAACTCAAGGATAAGAATGGACAATTTCAGATTTTTTTTACTTTCTCATTCTTACAGCATTAAATATGCTTGTCCCCTAAATCATAGGTGGTTGCATGTTTTAATTAAAATAACTCCATGAGCAAATCAGAATGACTCTCAGTATCTTCTTGTTGTTTATGGAAGCTAGATTAGTGTGACTGGAACATCTCAAAGAAAGTGTCTGCTACTTCAGATATTTTTTTAAAGTGTCACTTTGTAAATCTGTTGTCTTAAGGTATAAATGGATCACTGAATGGGAACAGTACTGCTGCAGTATCTGGTATCAGCACGTCTGTACTATCCACTAGTATTGCAACACCTGCAGGACAAGTGAAAGCTATAACCTCAGGAGCAGGAGGCCGCAAATACAACCAGGAGCAAAGCAAAGTTCAGATTTTGGACACCAGAGCTGACAAAATCAAAGATAAGGTAAATATGCAAGAAAAAAGCCTTAACATTCAAACAAAAAAATGACCTGGTAGGTGTTCTGATTGTGCACACGGCAGCAATTTTATGTGTTCTGATGGTGCAAAATGGTTTGGGTTTTTCTTCTTATTTATTAGAGCAAAACCTGTAGCTTTGTCTCTGTGGGGTTTTTTTTTGTGTGTTGTGTGTGTATTTTTGTGTATGGGTTTTTTATTTTTTAAAAATTATTGTTTTTTGGACAGGTTTATGAACCAAAAGTTAACCATTAGCACTAATTGCACTAATTCCACTAGCTGTATGTGATAATATATTTTAATTTAATT
>JMFS01020901.1:0-17903 GCA_000699545.1 Podiceps cristatus
CTTTACCATCCACCTCGACTCGACTGCTTGGGTTCCCTCGCTTCTCACAGTCTCTCGCTGGAAAGAATGAACAGACTTCCTTTGAGATGCTCTTCATTTTCTTACATGCAGTCTGCAGTGTGAGACCTGACTGCATATGTGACAGTTGAGATGTCACAGCCCAGAATTTGCTGTCACTGGGAGTGACCAGGGAGGTGCAGAGTTCCTCCCTTGCCATGCAGCCAGTGCCAGTCTCCTAGTTCATGCAGCAGTGTCTCATGCTCTTGGGTGCAATAGTGCCCAGAAGACAACTCCTAGGGGATGTAAACAGTGTCCTCTCTATTCCATACAAGTCCTGTGCCCATCTTCCCTAGGACTGCTTGCATGGATCAGTAGTACCTAGCCTGAGGAAAGGCCACAGAATCAGGTCTCCCCTGAATGAGAAGAACAAGCACCAGTGAAGCAACTCTTTCTGTCTCTTGGCTGAAATCACTCTCTGAGTCCCCAGACTTTAAATACTTGATTCATATTTGTACCTCTTCTTATAGTTTGAAGCCTTTGGGGAAGACAGCAGCATGGTCTGAGGGAAGCTAAGATTAGCAGTGATGCAGAAAATCAACAGCTTTCCTACTTAGGAGGTGCCTGGGAGAAATCCCGCAGCAGATTCCTAGCCCCAAATCATAGGAAATTTAGCCCCACTTTAGAGCCATCTATTTACAGATGTCATCTATTAAATTTCTTATGCACTGGATTGCTTAGAACCAGTTGTAATTTGGAGTTATTTTCTTGCTTTAAGGGGGGACTACGTTGGCATCAGACTACGAGAAGATGAATTTGACCCAAGAGGACAAAGGCAGCCTACCTTTCTAGATGACATGGTAATCACCAGACTTCTTACTTCCTGTCCTCTTTAACTGCAGAGCTGCTAAGAACTCTGAAGGATGGCTGTTTGGTACAGCTGAATAACCTGTTCCTACAGTGGTCAATAAAAGCCCATTATTGAAATGAGTATCTAAAGATATTAGCTGTGGATAGCATCCAGGTGTAATGTATCCAAGATAATTCTATTTTTTGCTGAATTTTCAGCAACACAAAGCTCATCCATAGAGGACATTTGATAAAGTTCAACTCAACTAACCAAAGGGAATTCTTCACAGACTGAAGCTGTCTGTGCATAACAAAACATCTTTCAGCTAAGCTGAGAAAGTCTTCCTAGGTGTGTTTAAAACCCCTCAAACCTCAGCAAGTGTCTTACAACTGGCGGGCTACCCAGTGTAATCGAGAAATAGTAGGCTCCAGCTCACATTTCCCTGCATTTCTCTGGTCTCTGTCACGCCTTACTCAGTCAAGCAATTACAGTAAAATAAAACACAAAAGGTTCTTCTGTCTTTCCAGGTACATTACAACTTAGCCCTTGGTGTTGCTTTGCTGCGGCTCAGTGACTTGGATGCTCAGACTGCACTGACAAGAGGGAAAATGTGAGTATCTCAAAGCTAAGGCCCTGCTGTTGCAGTAGGTTACACCAGTGTGAAAACAGAGTAAAAGCAGCAGTGAATCAAGCCCAGGACAACTTTTTGCATTTATAACACCAACCTAATAATCTTGTTCAAAACACCATACAGGAATTTTGCAGCTCACAACAGATACATGTATCCCAACTGGATTGAGAGAGAAGCTATGATATTATCTTCATATGCTGGAATATTAATGGTAAGAGGGCAAGAAATATAGCAGTGTCTTTTGCTCTGTGACACCTACCTAGAAACACTTGCTGTGTCCTGGATGTCTTTGTTCATTGCAAGCACAGTACACAGACAGTGCAAATATTACAAATCTGTCTGATTTTTATCAGGTAGCCATTAAGTTTTACTCAGCCTCAGAAACCAAAATAGGCAGTTTCAGTAGGTGGCCCTATGCATGTGTATAGGTTACTTATCTTGTCTCGCCCAAATGCAAAATGGTGAGCAAGTTTCAGGACCAGATCTCAATAGATTTGTACTAGCAGCATGAAACAATACTAGTTCACATGAAAGATGTTTCAGAGATCAAAGGAAGGGGATATGAGCTTGATTTTATGAATTTACTTTAAAGAATACTACTTTGGAGAGCTGAACCTCTCCCTACCTGTCTTCACAGAACAGCATTCCTATTGAAGAGATCTTTGAGATTTACAGCATGAGGCCCTCAGCAACACACTGGCAGAGCTCTGCAAATGTGAGTGATTTGTTGTTTTTCAGCATCTCTCATAGGGGTCTGAGTGAAGACCTCTCTTACCTGTAGTGGCCTGGTCCAGCATGTAGTGCACTAGTCTGGCATTCTGGGAATCCAATCCACCTCTGGATTATTTCTCTTCTCACTGAGAGTAAACACTGTTGAACTATTCCTTTCTCTCATCTGCCATCACAGCTTAGACCCTTGTGAGTGGCCTTTCAGCATCATAACAAGGTGTAAAGCCTCCATGTGCAATTGTAGTAATCTATGGGTACCTCATCCCTGCTGTTTGCTTGAGGGTGTGTGTCTGTCAAAGCTACAGAGTGCAGCTCATTTCTTAATTGCTTGCAGTTTGTACTGTGTGGGTGTCTATTAAAGGATCAGAGATGGCACCTGTCAAGAGTTCCTTAAATTCTCCCTTTATTGTAGTGTGAAAAAGAATAAGAAAACGGTGCTAAGCCAATTTTTACTTGTAGTGCATTGCAGTCCTATGGAATGTGGACACAGAGATTAAACAGAGCAAACCAGCAACTCTGGGACTGCAGGGTCATCTGTGTTACCTGTGCACCTGCAGGGAAAAGATGCTCTAAAGTCTGGAAGTATCCTTGTGCTAAATCATACAATAGTAACAGAAAACTTGCACAACGTTTACCATTCAGTTATTGCAGAGACAAGAGGTACCGTTACCCTGATTTGCAGATTAGATTAGACAATCTGACTTCGACTAGGACAGAGATTAAATGACTTGCCCAATCTGTAGCACAGTTTGGCTCATCATATGCAGTTAAAAAGCCCCCAGAGAGAAGGAGGCTATGTTTCCTGGAGCACAGTGCTCTGACAACATGCGCTGCCATCAGCCTGTACACCAGAGTTGTTCAGGTCTACTCAGGTCTCAAGACAGGCAGTGTGTGTGCGCCTCCTGCTTCCCTTCATCTGAGATTTTGAAGAGTGTATTTACATAAGCAAAGGAATCCAGTACTGTTTAAGACCTTCCAGACGAGCCACATCCTCACTCTTTAGGAATGAAACCTCCATGTGGAATGATTCATCAGGGAGCCTGTAAGACCTGAGGAGTCCTTACAGGAGTTCTAGATGTCAGGACAGCTTCTGCATCCCCAGTTCAAATACCTGTCATATTTATGGTGGGCATAAATTGTAGGGGTTACTGCTTTCATGCAAGTTCACAAGTGCTGTGTTAAGCATAAATGGCAGAGTTCAGGCAGCAAGCTGCAGTGGTGACCTGTATGGGAGAAGACCATGAACTGCCCTGTGCCAGTTAACTCAGAAATCCATGTAAGCAGCCAAGCATGAGCCAAAATTTCAGCCAGGGGAGCACATGACACCTCTACTCAAACATATTTAAGCAAAAGCAGCAGCTACTAGGGAAGGAGACATGAGGACACATATAAGGAGACGTGAGGGGTGACTATTAAGAGACACATGCTCTTGGAAGGAGGCGTCCCCTCCATTCCATGGCCTGCAGGGACAAAAGCACAGAGGAAAAGTAAGAAATAGAGAGGAATGTCAGACAGAAACCATTTGCACATGAGCCCAACCTCCTTTGCCGCCCCTAACCTCACAGAAGGAATCAGGACAGACTGAATGTAACCATGAAAAAACAAGGGAAGTTGAGACTAGGCAGGTGAAGAAGGTGCTTATTATATTTAACCTCTAGAGTTTAACTTCTTAATGCTTCCCTCATTACATGACCACTGGGATCAGAAATCTCTAGCAGCATAAGGGATACTTCTAAAATCCCTGGTGCATCTTTGTAGACTAAAAGTCTCCTGTTGCATGCTTGAGTATTAGCATGATGTGCTCCTGGGTTTAGAGGTTTATGAAGGGTTTTTATTTGTGTGCTTCTTTCTGGCCTAAATCCTTGGCAGACCACAGGCTTCACATTTCTTCTCTGGCCTGCACACTGGCAGGGGACTTTTCCAACCCAAGCAAAGAAAGTGCTAGTGCAGGGAAAGCACAGACACGTAAAAGCTTTCTGTCCTCAGTAGCTGACTTTCAAGGAGATGGTTTTGTTCCTCAGAGGGCAGAAGTGGCTTGTTAGGCTCTGTTGTGCTGTTCCTCTGTTGGACCTCTGCTGAAAATTATCGTCAGGCTACCAGAAAAATAAACTGTATTTGGTCCATGCAAAACTGGATACAGCAGACAAATGTAACGGAGCAACCAGATGGATACCAAAAAGAAAAAAAAAAAAAGCCTTCAGTAGACAAAAAGGCAATACTTACTCCATCTTTACTGATCAGATCTCATCTTGGTGCAGCAGAGATTTCACAAGTTAAAACTCTCCAATCCTATCCTGCCCTGACATTAATACCTACATTTATCCCCAGTCTTAAAGTGGTATTCCATTCCAAAACATACATAAAAGGCTTTCAGCATTGCCAGCATCACACACCTTGCAGAATCTACCCCAAACTTTTTGACGACATCTGCCCTCTAGGGCTGAGAAAGCCCTCCAAACGTGGTACCAGTGACTCCTAGCTTTGGCTATAGAAACGATAATCTATTGGCCCCTTCTCCCACCAGCCTACTGCCTAGACTGGTGTGCTATGAGCAATAAAGTGGAGGGAATACCCTGCTGCATAAAGGTACAATGCATAATACCTGTGCCTTTTAAAAAATATGCTACATTTTAAACTCAAGTCATTTGCCTCTTTTGCTTTTTCCCCATTAGTAATAGCAAATTAGCTCCAGCCTTCTCTCTTTGAACGTAGCAAAAAGCTGAACTATTCACCTTCTCCTGTACCTTACAGTGCACCAGGGAGAGGCAAGAGAGAGCAGTCCGACTACTCACAACCACAGCGAGATGTAAACCAGCCCTTGGGCCTTTCACATTGTGTTTTACAGAGGAGCATTCCCACCAGTGTGCTCTAATTACCACTAATGTGGAGTAGGGAAGGAGGCTGTGCAGGTCTGAGGAGATCTAACCTGCTTCACAAGGGCCTTGCCTGGATTCAGAACAAGTTTCTCTAGCAGCATATCTTTAGTCATAGAAGTGTAATTGCTCTTTAAAAAAATAGGGGAGGTATTCTAATTTTTAATTAATGACTCAAGTCACAAGAACGCAGTCTGTATGGACCAGCTATTTAAGAAAAGAGCATTTGTGCTAGAATATGTAGATTTTATTTTCCTAAGCAACCATTAAAAGTTGCTGCGGAATTGTAATCAGACTATAATAGATGATTCACATGTAATTGACAGTGTTTCTGGTACACTTAATTATTTTTTTTTTTAACCTGTTACGCTTAGCTGTAATAGTAATGAAGGACTGCCACCCGGTGTCCAGAAGGGGCTAGAGCTACACTCCAGCTCAGTTGCATGGATCAGAACAGCCTTGGCTGTAACCTCTTAGTTGAATCTTCCCATGTCGAGGACTAGAAATGTCACTAGATGCCATGTAGGGGCATTTCACATGTTAGTTCGAAGGAGAGATCTTCCCCTCTGCTCCTGGGATAAGTGGGTGGATCAGCTCTCCCTCCTTTTGCTGTGAACATTACACTGTCTGTTTTTACCATCAGGCTCCTCATGGCCAGGAATCCTTTCCTCTAGGAATTTCCAACCCACTATATTTTAAGAAATCTCCATTTTGAGTGCACACCATACACTGCAGAGGAGTGATGGGGTTTTGGGGGGAGGTTTTCCAGCTGCTCCTGCTGTTTCCCATGGAGTTTTGTTGTTTGTTTGGGGTTTTTTTGGGGTTTGGGGCAGGGTGGGGTTGTTTGTTCTTGTTTTGCTTGGGGTTTTCTTTGAGTTGTTTGTGGTTTGTGGTTTTTTGTTTTGTTTTTTTATTCCACCTCTGGGGTTAGTGTTTTTTTTCTGGGTTTTTTGGTTTGGTTTTGTTGTTGTTTGGGTTTTGTTTGTTTGGGGGGTTTGGTTTTGTTTGGGGTTGGTTTTTGTTTTCATTTTGTTTATATTCTGATGTTATGCAAGCAATCTTTCTGTTCATCTCATGTCACTGTGCACTTGCCTAGATCCTGTCCCTAATGGACTCAGGGATACTTCCTTGATGGTCATGAGGTAGCAAAGTTACAACATTTTCTGAAGAGGAAGATAAGCTATTGTTATCAGGACCTCCAGTTTCTATTTCAGCCAACAATGCTGCTTAATTTTAATAATGGTCGTGAGATCATTCCCACTCTGTAAGAAAGGAACAGATATGGTTTGCTGAATTTGGAAACTAAGGCTTATTCATTTTGCAAAGCCCTAATTAGTTTTGCTCTTTTTATTAACAATAACTCTTGGAGCACAGCTTATGCCTTCTTAAGAGTCCTACACTCAAAGAGCTGGAATCCAGCCCATCTCAAAATTTAATTTCTATGAATTTCAAGTTTGGTTATCTTTTCTTTCCCTCCACCCACTGTTTCCCATCAAAGTAAAACAGTGGAGATTCCTGTTATCCCACACTTTTAAAGCCTTGGCTGAGATTTCCTTGAAAACCAAGCACTTGCTTTACCAAGATATATACTTAGGGAGCCTAAGTCACATCATAGTGGGATTTAGGACCCAGAAGATTCCTGATTCATGAGAAGGGATGTCCTAGCCTGAGATGTATGTAATGGTTTCTATCCCAACTCCCTGCTGCTCCTCAGAGTTTCCTACCCCATTGTCCAGACATTTTGGGAGCTGCCATGGGAACAGCTGAGCAGACATGGGCTGTCCACCAGGGTGTTTTGGCAGAGCACAGTCCCCAGGCTGCACCAGTACATACAGGGCTATAAAAATGCAGCAGTGCAGCTACTGTGTGGACAACTGAAATGTCTGGGCAGTGGGGATGGGCCAAGCAGACAGGACAAAAACTTCCAGCAAAGCTGTGCTCATTTATGCATTAGGACCTCTGAAGCAGCTACCTTACTTTCAGCAGATCACAAAAAAAGACTATGCCTGTTTGGCTTGGCACATACTTTCTGCAGACATACTAATCTATGACTTGTCCTTCCAGGATCACTCTGGGTTCAACCTTTCAAGCTCTCCCTGCATCCATCTGCCATGCTGACTGCCCCTGAAGCTGCAGAGTATGCCTGGAAGCAAAGTGAGCACATTTCACCCCAAATCCCCCAAGGCCAGGGCAAGGGGACATGAGGCAGCAGCACCTGGCCCAGCAGAGCCACCAAGTTACAGCCTGCTGAGCTCCAACAGCTGCATGTGGAAAGGATAGTGTAAATCTTCGTCTTTGCCTATTCTCTTGTGGGGGCAGAGGGGAGGTATAGGCATTTTCTCATTGTAGCCTAGAAATAGTGTTTAGCTCAGGCCCCTAAGCTCGTGACAATTGCAAAAAGAGCATTTTCCTCGAGGTGAACAATAAGATTACACATTTTTGATAAGATCAGCCTTCATGTCTCATAATCACTTGTTTGTTAAGCTTGGACTATTACTAGGACTTCTGCAAAGGTCAGTTATGCTACTGGCCAGTGAAAGAGCCACCTCCCCTTTACTGCTTCATTTCCAAGTGCATCAAAACAGAGTAAGTGCAGGAGCATTAAGGAATTTGAAGATGGAACCTCTTACCTCCAACCATGCATTGCAACTGATCCCATGCAGCAGGTCTATAAACCAGCCTGGTAGCCCTCTGTAAGCCCAAGATGATACAAGGCCCTTTCTCCCTCACCAGGCATCAAGTACTGGAGAGCAGCAGCATATCAAAAGACCAACCCTTGTTTAGCAAGGAGAGCCAGGAAGGACAGCAAGCAACTGGACTTACTCACCAGAGGAAAGCAACAGGTTAACAAAGTAGGTCTGAAGAATTCAGACAAGCCGGGAAAACTGTTTTTGCAACTCTACCACTGAGTGTCACAGCTAGAGCAGGCACCTCAAGCCACCCAGAGCCCACAAAGCCTTTCTTGTCTGCCATGCTCATCACTCTTTAGCATGACGAGTTTCATAGTAGCACTAATTTATAATACAGTGTTGATGCTAAATTAGACTTTCACAGCAACTATATCATACCGTGGCAGGAGGTGTCACTCAAGAGCTGGAAAGCCAACCCCAGTAATACTCATAGACATAGAAGGCACTCTTCTGGCTAATATCCCTGCAAAACACATTTACTACTATCACTTTTAGGTTAAAAACAGTTGAAGTATTTTTTTTAAAAAAAGAAAAAAATAACTCCATAAAGAATCCAGTAATGTTAGATTAGCCTAGCATGTGCATAAATTAGGCTCTGGCTTTTTATTTGTCCATGATTTGCTAAAGCCTATTGTTTGCTGCAGCTCTGCTGGGCAAGAGAGCTAAGAAAACATTCGTTGTAGCAGCAGCAGGGCTGGATTTCACCGAGTAGCAGGGCCCCACCACAGCCCCGAGTTCAATTTGCATCCCATGTTGCACAGCAGGAGGGAAGCTGATCTCCCATGCAGCCTGTCTCTCCTGATGAATTCAGCCCTACATTGTGTGCTTGCACTTATTAACGTTTGCATCCTGCAGGGAGCTACAGAAGCAAGACAAGGAGTCTCTCCAGAGAAGCCTGGAACAGATTCAAAATCAGGGAATGCAAGGAAGCAAAGACATAACAAAGACCCAGACTTCACGTACCTCACTTAGCTGTAGGTGAGCTAACTGATTTCTTCCATCTTAGCTCTGGTAATGCATTTGCAACTTGTCATTTGGGGCTTTTTTTGTTTTAAAATCTTAGTCATTCCTTCCTTCCCACCCCTCATATCTTGTACCCAAGACACTGATATTCCTTCCTCTTCCCCTAACCACACAACCTGGTAAGTTGGGGGCTTAATTTTCCCAGTGCATCCCTACTCCTTCTCAACCCACCATGCTACTGCTGCAGAGCCAAAGAGGATGCAGCACTTCTGAGGCAGGGAGTACACACTTCCCCTTGTCCACAGTGCTGTGGAACCCGCCCACATGATCCAGAGTGGAGCTGGAATAAGCTGCCCTGCACATGACATGAGGGTTGTGCCTCTCTGGATGATTGCATTTTCTTCAGCTATCTCCTTTAACCATCCATCCTACTTATTTCCTTAAAGGACTCAGCTAATGGAAAAGCCTCTCCCTGCAGTGCCAGTGTAGCACTGAAGCTGAGCTGTTCCATTCCTCGGTTGTAGGTCTCTAATTGTTTGCCTCTGTCCATGCTGTGCTGCCTAAACATGCCCCATTGCCTAGATGGGCTGTCACAACCCTCATCCTTGCATTAACTCTACTTCAGGATAAGAGTTTGGTGCACATGGTGCACCATCCACATCCCTCACTTCCTCTGGCTGGAAGCTTGGTCACACAGCATGGGGTGTTTCTACAGGACTCTTTCAACCCAATTCCACAGAAGTTTCAGGGCTCAGGGGGGTAGGAGAAATGTTCACTGCTGACAGGTGTGTTTAACACTAACTGTAGGGTAGAGTGACTCCATTAGAGATCTTTATATATAAAAACAGAAATGAAGATTCACAGCTACTTCTAGCCAGGGGACAGACATCCACCTGAAGTATGGTCACATATTGTACAGCTGCATTAACCCATGCCTTGGAGATGGCCCTGTACTCCAATGCAAAATAATCTGCTAAAGTTAAAACCAATAAACACTTGTGAAGCAAAAATGTTTTTCTGCCTGCTGATTCTATGTCACTGAGCCTGTTTATAGAGATGCCAAAAGACAGCACTACACAAGAAGGCCTGGGAATGGATAAACTTAATCAGGTATTCAAAGGGTTTATTAGAAGTCCTTGTGGACTCAAAGCTTGCTTTCAACTCAACAGCTTCACAGCTTTTTTTTTTTTTTTTCTTTTTGTAACATAGTATCACAGTCAAAATCAGTCTAAAATAAAAGGTAGTTGCTGTAGATACCTGTCCTTTCAATTCTGAGTTGTCCATGGGGAAAAGACCTAACAACAGCTTGGCACATTCAAAAATTACAGATTAACTTGTCTTTATGCTGATGGGACTTCCTGGCCATACCATCCATCCACCTACTTTACTTTCATGCCATGTGAGCCAAAATTCAAGGCCTAAGGGAGTCAGATGAGAAGGCTAGAAGGGGCTTAAGATCAGCTCCTTAGCCATGATTTTCTGCAGCATCAGCTCTTTTGGCCTGGTTGGTTCACTCTGCAGGAAGCGGGATTGCTGGAACGCAGTTCCTACCTCTCCTCCATGGCCCGTGTTCACTGCTGGGACAGGCCTGCCCCGTCTCACTCAGCACAAGCTCATTCCTGGAGCTCAGAGCAGCCATCAGCTTCTAAACAGAGGCTTCTGTACTTGCAAACAAATTCAGTAGAACAGTAGGCAGCAGCCAGTGCCAGGACCTGAGCAAATTCCATCCAAACTCAAATAGCGTCAGTCTGACCCCTTAAAAGCCGAAGCAGAGAGAAACTGTACTTTGAAATGAGGTCATTACAAGAGGGGAGGAGGGGATATTGCCGCTGAGCACATGAGTAGGAGAACAACGGCAAGGGGGTGGTTAAGATTAAACAGCTAGAGAGAGATTAACATCTCGTGACTGATTTTTGTTCACTGACCTGTGATAAACAGAAAGACTTAAACAAATCGGTGATTAGCTGTGTTATTCCAGTGCTGTCTTTGCTGTTAGAGTATTGCCATGGTCTTCACTTTTCATTGGCTAATACTTCCTGGTTTTTATAGATAAGGCTGGTGGAGTTAAGAGGAGTAAACAACAGAAATCTTGCTATGCTAATAAGTACAAAACCAGTGTTTCATTTTCAGAGTGCAAGTACCTGCCCCTTTGCTACTCCCTCCCCTGTTGGCTGGCTGCTGCCTCATTGTCTGCACACAAAAATCAAGCCCAGCAGGTCAGGTGGTTTGCTGTTCACATTTTCAGACAGGCAGAGTCAGGGAGCTGAAAGGTGTCTGTAGATGTGTGCACCGTGGGACTGGTGAATGACAGCCTTCTGCCATCTTGTGTGAAATGTCTTCCTTTCCTCAGCTATGTTGTCTCCTGAATAAAAAAAAAAAAAAAAAGGTTTTGCTTTGACCAGACCAATTACCCAGGACAACTTCAAACTTTTCTCAGCTATGCAAAAAGCAATGTACATAGTTCAGAGCTCAGATGAGATGCAGAGTCACAAATTTGCTCTATGATCAGAGACCTCGGGGTTATATGTGCACCCTTAGCACCATTTGTCACATGCATACACTTGCTGCCTACCACTGCACTGCAATACTATCCTCAGTGGGAAAGGTACGAGACCGTTCCTTTCTAAGTACCTGAAATCATGGTACTGAGGCCTTGTGCAGCAAGTGGGGAACTGAACAGGACATCATCCACTTTTCCTTTGGCAATTTAAGACCTGCTTGTTGTACCCCAGAGACTGACTCCAGTGGCAGAACTCATGGTGGCAACTTGGAGCTGCAATTCACAGCCCAGTTTATGACACCAGAATCAGCAATGGTTTCAGCTAATGCTCTTGGCTGCAAACACCACAGCAGCTGAGGCACGGGCATACTGCCCGCAGGACCAGGGGTGCTAACTGCTTACATAGCCTCACACACGCTTGTGAGTGAGTTTTTAGATCGTAGCCAGCTAGTAGAGCACTGTCCGTGCAAGCAAGCCCCACTTTTCCCCTCATTTCTGCTACAGTAATCCTGATTTGAGACACGTCACCACTGATTCCCTGGCTATTCCTGAAAATTCTCATTTTGGTGGAGAGCTTCTTCCTAGTCAAATGTCAAGTGGAAACGTCTAGCATCCATCTTGGAATGGCAAAATACCCATTTTGTGCGAGAGATTGGTTTACCTGTAGAACAAAAATATAACCAATCTGTTCTGAAAATAATTGATTTTGTCAGGACAAAATAGAATCATCGAATCATAGAATTGTCAAGGTTGGAAAAGACCCTTAAGGTCATCGAGTCCAATCGTTAACCCATCACTGCCAAGTCCATCTATACCATGCCCTCAAGCACCACATCCATCCGTTCTTTAAACACCTTTAGGGATGGAGATTCAACCACCTCCCTGGGCAGCCTGTTCCAATGTCTGACCACCCTTTCGGTGAAGAAGTTTTTCCTAATATCTGACCTAAACCTCCCCTGGCGCAGCTTGAGGCCGTTTCCTCTCGTTCTATCACTCGTTACTAGGGAGACCGACTCCCACCTCGCTACAACCTCCTTTCAGGTAGTTGTAGAGAGCAATAAGGTCTCCCCCTAAATCTAATGTATTAAATGCATAGGACTATATATCTTCAAGATGTAGCCAGCAGCAAGAGCAAATACTAGAGTCAAAGCAGTGAGAAATTCAGTTTTACTCAATCTCTCTAAAACAATGCAAAGGACGCTGGCTCCACAAGGGAACTCATGGTTGAAAGATTGAGCATCTGCTACATTTTTATATCTAACCCATGTGCAAACCGTGCAGCAATAACTGTTTCTCTACATCGTTCATCATCCCAAAGACCTACCCACCAGTTTGCCATACGGTTGGACTCAAGGGTCTTTTCCAACCTAAATGATTCTATGATTCTATACACAGGAGATTACACTTTGAAAGAAAGTCAGATGTGACATTAAAGCATTGTGAGAGCTTTGCACTAACTTTCTGTATTATTTCTTGCATGCTCACACTGCCCGTTGCCAGCTCCGTTGAGTCCGCGTGAGCAACCCAGCAGACAAAAATCAAGCCCTCAATAGTGTACTTATAGTAATAGCAACAATGTATCAAGTCAAGTACAACAGTCAAGCAAACGTCATGACAAGGAAATGCAACAGGATGAAGGCAGGTGGTCTGAGGTAACCCAGAAAGCGTGAAAGAATAGGGCTGAGTATACTAAAGAGGACAGGAGGGTATCTAACCTGTTTGGAATTGGTGAGTGCATATTAGCCCACCATTTAATAAGGATACAGTTGAAAACAATATAAGTGAAGTAGTTTGTGATGGAAGGATGTGAGGTGAAGCTTTCATATTCCCCCTATCCATTTCCCCAGAAGACGCTCTTGTCTTTCTATTTCCTTTCTTGCAACAGCACTGAAAGCCCTTTTCTTTGGCCTGAAACCTTGTAAGCAAAGCTGCGCTCCCAAACCCTTCTTCCCAAACCCTGCCCTGCTCTGCCTCCTTACAGCCACAAACACTTAATTGTTCCACTGGAGGTGGAGACTATGTAGTTGCAAATAGAGCTCTCAAATAAATTAGATCTACAAAGGTGTTCATCTGCATGCCAAGTTAACCAATGAATCATGTTGACGAGGTCTTTACGTGCTTGAATGATTTTCCCCAAATACATAAGATTCTAAATCTGGTTTTGGAGTGCAGTAGCTTCTTTTGATCTGAAGCCTCACCTACTGGTGATATAAGACATTTCTATAACCAGCTTTGCATATTCCATGAAGCAGTTTGGTTTTAAGAGTCTAAGACTTAGGTGCAAGAAAATGATACTCAGACTAGAACAAGACAGGGTTTGTTCCAGCCCTGCACTAAACAAGAAAAAAACAACAGAGGAAAAGTTCTGAAACAGAGGAATACAGTTTTCTGTAAGCTACTAGCTGTGCTTTAGTGTTAAAGCACTCTGCTTTAGCATTAAACAATCTTTCCTGGTTCCAGATAGAGGGCAACATGAGTTTAATGCAGCTTGCTCCCTTTGATTTTTAAGAACAGGCTTTCAAAGGGAAAAAATGGAACCAACTGACCCAAACTGATTTACAGTGTTAGCCAGTAATTCAGATACACTGCTAAGCATCTAATAAGAACCATTTGCTTTCATGCCTTTTAGTCTTCAGGGATGCAGCAGTTATCCACATACTCAGAAAGGACTGAAACCTTTAATCACTATTTCCTCCTAACACACCTGTGTTAAAAATCTGTACACAATAGAAGGGATTAGTAGGCAAAAGCTAATACCGCCACCTGAGATGGAGACTTTTCTTGTTTCTGGGTTAAAGTGGGTGACAAGGTATTGAAACTGAAGCAAAGTTCATCTACTGTCAGAGAAGGAAAGATTACCATGGGACAAAGTTAGGCAAGATGCAATTGACACAGAGTGGGGAAGGAAAGGAACAGACCTACACCAGGAAATGCTCAGGTTCGCCGAGTACGGTAGCTTTCAGGCGAAGGAGGTTCTGTAAAGAACTGTTCTTATATCCACATCTATTGGGTCAGGTGCACCACATAAACAGTTGATACCAGCTGCAAATGTAGTTCACTCCACAGTTACACAATAATTCACTTGCACATAGCATCAGCAAATGCAGCCCAAAACCCAGAAAAATAAGAGTCCCACGTGGTAAATGCAACAAATACCGTAACTTCAATAAAGACAAAACATGAGATCTCCCCACAGCTTAGAATGGGCCCTTTTGTGTTACTTTTTGCAGATGCAGCATTAGGACTATGGTATATAAAAGCAACCACAGTGTTTGCTCACAGCTCTCAGCTTTCATCTCAGCAAACTGCCAAAAATGGGAAAGGTAAGTGGAACACCCAGTATGCCAATACCCTGTTCCAACATAGACACTGGGATGGACCATGAGTCTCGGCAAATATTTATATTGCAGATCATTTTTTTATGAAGACAAGAGCTTCAGGAGCCACTGCTATGAATGTAGCAGTGACCACCTTGACCTGTGGTCCTAGGTGAAACAATGCAATTCCATCCGGGTGGAAAAAGGCAGCTGGATGGTTTAGGAGAACCCAAACTACTCAGGACACCAGTACTTTTTAAAAGAGGAGGCTATCCTGACTTCCAGAAGTGGTTGAGTCTCTCTGACTCCATCAGGTCTTGCCACCAAGTGATCCTACAAGTGATTTCTGCTTGGCAGTGTATCACGATAAGAAACTGAGTATACTTTAACATTTAAGAATGTAGTTATACAGTCTCTTCAATAAGTCAACGGGCAAAGTTTGTAAAGGCAATGCAAAGTTTCACTGGAGATGAAGGAAATAATCTGTTTAATATCAGTGCTATTTCCAGGTCCTGTTCATAACTCAGAGGTGCTAAAAGAAAACTGAGTGACTATTCCTAGGTAGAGAATATTTTTACATTGCCCAGGAAAGGACTAGTAGGGCCAGCTGACAAAGTTCTGCTGCGGGCTGATGCGTGCAACTTGCTCATGATGATACTGTGTTATGATTCAATGACGCAAGAACATGTTAGATTTGCAATGGGTATGGCTTTCCTAACATAGAAGCTATGTTGGTTAAAATCAGGCTAAGAATTAATACTCACTAAAGTACTTCTCTAGTTAGTAAGATATACTGTTTAGTAGAAGGCATAGCAGCAGGGACACCCCACGTGCCTGTGTTTCATGTAGCTCAGGAGTCTGACACTCAGCAATTGCCTGGGCAGTAGTGTATAATAGGGGCATGTGGACTAACATGGGGAATGTCCTTTAGTAGCATAATTCTGAAAAGGCCACATTCTTCATGCCTGGTCACAAGTAAGTGCCACAGATCATCTTAAAGTCACACGAATATATTTTCTGCTATTGTCACAATTTACAGTCCTTATAAATCCCATTTCTTCAAATCATCATGAAGCGTCCTCCATTTACTTCCTACCACACGTGTGACCATACCCATTTGCTGGCACTCTTGAGTTCCTCCATATGGGTAAGAATTAAATCTCTATTAGCTCCAAAAGAGTGAACCTTTTTCAATCCCATCTCCAGAACAGAACATATTTCTCAGAAATGCACATAGTAGCTGGGAAATTTGCCTTTTTCTGTATGTCTGTCTTGATCAGTAATAGCAGAATCAATTAAATCTCTTTCCTACATTTTTGCTCTGTTTGCCACTGCAGAATTCTGTTTCCCACAAGATTCAGCTCTATGAAAAAGAGGAGCTCTAAGGCCAAATGTTGGAGCTCACTGATGATTGCCCATCAGTCCCGGGCTACATCCGCCTCCCTGTGATCTGCTCCCTCAATGTCTTAGGTGGCTTTTGGATCTTGTATAAGACGCCCAAATTCAGGTGCCCACGGTATTTACTGAAACCCAGGGAATACAGAAGATTCATTGACTGGGATGCAGTAAATGCCAAAATTGTCTCTTTGCAGAGGCTGGCTGACTTGCACTGAGTTATTGCTCCCACGCTAAACGGCGAATGCATTCCAAAATCCTGTTCAAACAAATCTTCCAGTCCAGAGGGAAATCAAATTTCTCTTGCATGATAATTTAAATAACTGTTAAAGGTCCAACTGCATACAGCTAACCTTAGTAAGTGTAGAGCTCCTGAAGTAATGAAGTCATTACTTCACCGGACATAGCTATTAATGGGAAGGTCTGATTCTTTCATCTAATTTTCCTCAGTTTTACAAGTTTTGATCTAGGAATAGATTCCAGCCCTATACTTACCACGACTAACAATATGCAGTTGGACCTTTAACAGCTATTTAAATTATCATGTACTGTGGAATAGAAAAGTAAGTCCCATTAATGGTTATATCCAGTGAAGTACTGACTGAGGAGGAAAAGGACAGAAAGATGCAGAGGAACTCAGAACAAGGTGAATACTGTATTTGGCATCAAATTCTTCATGCAAACAAGATGCTCTGTGCTACCACCAGTCCAGCAAAGCCTTCTAGCCTTATCCCAGCTGATTCCTCCAGAAAGGATTTTTCCAGATCCATAAATCACACCACCTTTATACAGCATGCTTTAGTGAACCTGTCCTGCACGACCTAGATGTTTAGTTGGTGTCCATTGCCCTGCCTCTAACTTCAGAGCTGTACTGATCTGCTGCAGCAGGAGATTGAGCCAAACTCCTCAGTGCCAGGCTATTCTGCATGCAAAAGGAATTAAATAAGCATACCAGCATGGATTAGGAACAGGGTATCTTGTGCTGGAAAAAGTCTACTGCAGCGTTAATTATCATTCAAGTAATGATGTATATGCCTACTAATCACTAAATGCTGTGCCAGCAGGCACTATGTGCAATAATGGATGAGAGAAAATATAACAAAACACAGTTAAGGGTTCTCACATCTTTACTACCTAAATGAGAAGAGGTATGTTAAGTCTAGATGTTGTGGTTTGTTTGTTTTTTTTTTTTTCTTAGGCATAGTTAGGCAAATAAACTACTGCTCTTCAGCAAGATGCTGGAGACTTTTGGAGAGAGAAAGCAGTAGAGAAAGCACAGAACTACTAGGACACTCTGCAACCTTATCTAGTACATGTTTAATTTTAAATAGTTTCATCTGGGCTTTAAATGGTAGGCTTTGATTTTGTTTTGCCTAGTAAACATTCTGATAATGGAGTCCTTGAATAAAACCAAGCAACTTCTACAGCAGCGAGACAGACTGCTTAAAACTCACGTTTCCACTTGCTGATGTCAGAGAACTCATTTAGCCACTAGTTCACACTCACATGACCCATTAGTAATAGCCTGTTAATGATCATCACCAGCCTTTCCCTGACAACACTGGAGAGGAAAATAGAACAATTCTTTGCCCTTCTCATACTTTTTTTTTTTTTTTTTTTTTTTGTATACAGGACACTATCTCTGCCCTCCTGTCTGTCCTTCACTGCACAAAGTAGGCTGCTCAGCTGCTTCAAATGTCTGGTATACATAAGAACACCATGCTTCAGCCAGAGAGAAATGGAGCATGAACAATTCAGCTCTCAAGGCAGAGGTGTGAAAAAGCATGTTTCTTCTTGTTCACAAATGCCTAATATTGTGCAGGAACTGCACAGTGTAAGTAATAGGTGTGTTAACATGCTTAGGCTAGCGTGCTAACCCAGGTTTGCAAAATAACACAGCAGCTCAAGCACAGTATCGACTTGCCTGCTTAGAATGATGTCCTGGTTTCAGCCAGGAC
>JMFS01020902.1:0-14747 GCA_000699545.1 Podiceps cristatus
TTCCAACCCAAAACATTCTATGATTCTCTGTCTTACGCTGTGTCCTGCATATATTATCAGATAGTGGAGTTATGAACTCAGGAAGTCTTTCTACCAGGTGAATCAAGATTTAATTACCATAATTTCTACATACTTCAGAGCAAAAAAGACTACCCAAAGGTTTTAAATCAGCCTTCATGTTCATAACATGCATGAGAGGCAAATAAAAGCTGGCTCTGAATTACAAAATCTTACTCCAACTTGAGCAGCACTACAAGAACAGCTTAGCTACTTCTTGTTTCTTCCTCATTTTGCCTGCTGACCTCTCGTTTTCCATTCTCCTTGTTACTGTTTCTTTTCTGCTTTCTGAGGAAGGCTGCAGTAGAGTAGCTATTAAGCCTTTCAGCATTTTCGGCTTTGTTATCTGCTCTCCATATCCATTATCAAACTGCTACATTTTTCCTTTGACAGATTTTTGCTTCTTACATGCTTTTTATACAGAGATACAGGTGGCACAGGCTCTGAGGGAACAGGGGAGAGTTTACAAGAAGGGAGCTATACAAAATAAGAGAAGGAACAGTGGTGGAGGTGAAATGATTTAGGACTGCTAAAGCAGTCATTGCTCTCATCCTAGGGCACTGGCTTAAGAACATTCCAGTCTCTTAATTTATACTTTTCTTCCTTAAATTAATGCCCTGCTGTTTTCATCTCCCTTTCCCCCCTGCCATCCTCTTTTTTTGGTCACCTTACAGTTCATGTACTATGAAAACCAGTAACAGCCTTGATCTGTGTAAGCTGCTTTTCTCAAACAAAAGCAGTGGGTCTCTGCAGGTCAGCTTGTCAGCTTTCTCGTTCTCGTCCCTGCTAGGTCTGTCAGAGAGGACAGCCATATTCTACTGCCGCACATCTCAGCATATGTTGGCATCATCTTTGTTTACAGCTGGGTTACTTTAAGAGTACTACTTTGGGATTTGTGGATTAACAATGGGTTTGGTTTTTTTTTTTTTTTTTTCTTCCCTTTGCTTGACAGATCCAGCAAGCTTGACTGTTCCTGGTATCAATGAGTAAAGCAATGGACAAAAAGACACATTCTGTCTCAAAGAACTTTAAATGCAGGGACCGTGAAAAGAGAGATGGACTTTTTCATGCATCCATTTATTTGACAATCTGCCTTAGCCTAGTAACTGCAGACTGTCTAATAACGTACAGAAGATACTGCCTCCCAGATGAACAGTTTTCAGAACATTCTAACTTAATATAAACAAGAATGAATCAAATCCCTCAAATAAATGCATGCAATTGTAAAGAGAATGTAAACAATTCCTGCTGCACACTACTGAGAAGAAAGGGCAACAGTTTCTCCAGCCAGATACTGAGGCATGAAAGGTGGGATGGGAAAGAGAGGAATACTGATCAAGTTAATCCTGAACTTTCTAAGTCAGCTGTTACTCAGAAATTGCCTATGTGAGCAAATTACCAAAGCTCGCATGCTTGCTACTCTGCTGAAAGCATGTATATACAAACAGCTGTATGGAGTAAGTACAGCACCCTCATCCTAATCTAAAGCCTGTTAATTTACTCTTGTAGCTGTGTCCTTAAGCAGGTCACTAACCTGAGCATCTCTCACTGCAGTTCCACCAGGTGACAGAACAGCCAGCTAGGCTGGTATTCTCTATTAGATTTAGTTTTCTTCTAGAGAAAGGGTGAATTTAATAAACCACAAAAATTTTGCATGCCACGTGATGCTGTCCAAAAGACATGGAACAAAGCTCCAACACTTCTATTTCAATAGAAGCCAGCAAAACAGAAAGGATTTTACAAACTGTTAAATACTATGAAGCACTTACCGGCCTGAAGAAACTTGCTTAAGTGAACCAGCACTTTCAAACAACTGGGCTCTTGCAGCCACTCTGAAAATAAAGCACCATCTTGCTTTATACTTTGCCCATTAATAAAACACACAGACTAACTTCACTTTTAATCATCTAAAGGCATGGACATATTTTAAAAAATTGTTTTAATTATTCACTTAGAGAAACAGAGGAAATTCAAAAGCTGAATTTAAGTCCCTATTCAGCAGAATTCTTAAGGGCATAACCTTAAGGGCATTACAAGAATGATCCGAGGGCTGGAGCACCTCTCCTATGAGGACAGGCTGAGAGAGTTGGGCTTGTTCAGCACATGCTTTAGTGCCTTATTGAGTCATCAAGGGAAATCTCAACATTCTATATTTAAAATTATATTCATGGATGACCAATAGCTATATTGGAAATGCTTTTACTGCCAGTCTGTCACTATCAGACTGGAACTCTGAGCTGTGCAGAATTCTCTGTTTAAGACATAACGGTTTGTGAAATGACTACAGAGATCCCTTCCAGTTTAAAAAGTGGAGAGGCTGAATGGAGTCCTGCAGTATTTGGAGAACTTCTTCGTGGTCTACAGATCTTGAAATCACTAGTTCATGGGGACAGAGAAATCCTGGGTCAAAGTCAGGATTACAGCAAAGATCTTCTGATTCTTATGTTTGTGCTAAAAGCACGCAGAAACATTGCTAACCCAAATCTCAACAAGCTAAATTATAACCTCTAGTACTTAAAACTATCCCCACCCCCCCTAAAAAACAAAACAAAACAAAACAAACCCAACTGTTAGGAAAAAGAAAATACATAAACTATTCAACATGCAGCAACTGAAGAAATTTCACAGCAGAAATCTCTTCCCCCCCACCCCCACCCCCTCCCTTTCTGCAATTTTGATCTTGCACAAGTAAGATCTGATGATCTTTTTGGCATAACAGCATGGACAGTAAGTACCATTTGTGCTCCCTGAAACATTAAATTCCAGAAGAACCAGAGATAATGCTACTAATCACTTTGCAAAGATACATTTCTTCATTATAGACCTATATATATTTCTTCATTATAGACCATATTCTAATGAAGTCAATGGGAGTCTTTCAACCGATTTCAACAGACTTTGTGCCATGTCTCCTTTGTTTACAATTTTAATGAAGCTAGATAAATAATTCACAAATACAGCAATATTCAAATTAAGTATTCATGGATGCTTTTTCAACAACTTAATGTATCTCTCTGGGATCACTTTATAGTAGACAACACTGTAACAACAGAAATCTCCAAAGGGGCTTGATGACTTACACAGATCCTGGTCTTTGATAGCCATTACTTGATGCAGTATCTAATCTTAATCTCCTGCACATTTTAGGAGGCAAATCAGGGTTTGGTGGAGCCTTTGGTGTATCTTTGGTATCTGTTGAAGATAAGCTCTGTACAGATCCACTGCAGCTTTTGTTACCTAAAGGAAACAACCAAATTATAGGGAATATTATGTTAAAGCTAATTTGAAGTTGCTTCACAACATTTGTAACATGCAAATCAAAGTCTTTGTTCCATTTTTTTTTTTTGGGGGGGGTGTGTGTGTGTGTGTTATTTATTTATTTATTTATTTATTTATTTATTTTTAAGAGGCAAAATAGGTAGAGAAAATACTTACTAAGACAGAGAAGAAACAGCCTTTCAGGCAGAAAGCCAGGAGAAAAGGACCAACAGGAAGAATGAGAAATGACATTAAAAAGGCTAAAAAATTACATTACACTTAAATGGCTAGATAGTACATTCACTAAAAAGTAATAATAAACCCCAACATTTATAAAGTAGTACACTGTACAGAATTGTAGAAAAAAATCATGTTGGAAGGGATCTCAGAAAGTCATCTAGTCCAAATTCCTGCTCAAAGCAGCATCCCCTATGAAATCAGACCATGTTAATTTGTAAAAATTAATACGCCAGTATCCACAGAAGCTTCATGCAGTTTAAAAAAATATTTAGGAATTAATGAGTAAGAGTTGCCTAAACCAATTGCTACTGTAACTTAATAAAACAAATCTAGCTGTACAGCCTGTATTGCACACACACAAAGAAAGTCCTTTTAATGAATACAAGGCATGGCCACGTGTTTCCTTTAGGCTGACCTATCTGTGGAGTGCTGCTTTGTTTGCATATGCATTCTGTAAGTCAAGAACTGCATCTACTTCTGTGTTTCTTTATTCCCAAGAACAACAGATGCTTAATAATGCTTTAATAGCTGCCATAATATAAAGAGATCCCCAAATACAAAAACAATACCTATATTATTATTGTTATTCTATAGTATTATTCTATATTATAAACAATTGTTAATGATAATTCTTATTCTACATTATTAATATTGTTAATATAACACTCGGCACTCACACTCAGTCCACTGGAGCTCATTGTTTCAGTGGCAGCTGCTAATCTTTGTAATCTAAACCACTGCAAATTATACTGACTTCAAGAAGGTGTTTATTCTGAAGTGATTTCCACATAGCTGTTAATATGGTGCAATATCACTTCAGGTACTTGCAGAGGCACAGCAAGGGTTCACAGGCATTCCAGCTGACGTAGCATTTCGCAGAACTGTCTGAATTAAGAAGCTATGTTTTTAAGCTTCTTGGTCTTGTCAGGAGCCTTGTCTACAGGCTTATTTGGAACACAGGCTCAGCTCAGGTGCTGAGGGTGTTCTTGAAAGCAGTGTCCTTCTTTGACTGAACAGGAAGACTGGCATCCTAACTTCAACACTGGCACTGAAACTGGGTTCCTAAAGTTGAGTTTGCAAAGCTGTGGTTGTTCTGGCACATGTAGTCTCTATACAGGAGCATTCAGCCATCATCTTGCATTCAAGCTAATCTACTTGCAGTACTGGATAGCAAACATGCAAGTAGGGCAGAATGAAGCAGCTATTCCAGCAGCAGGGTTTCAGACATATATTTCATGCCAGAGGTTACCTTTTTATCCCATCTGTCCAGTCTTATCTGAACTAAAGATATCAACTGTAAAATCGATAAGTGAAAAAAAAAACCTAAAAAACCCCAAACTAAAACCCTCTCACCTTTAATTTGATCTCCTATTTCAGCCAATTGAAGAGATGCAGTTGTCAAAAAAAAAAAAAAAGGAGGCACATCAACAAGGGAGTGGCAAAATTTTACTTACTAAATATATTAAGCCTAGTGCTTTTTAAATGTAAATGCTAGCTGTGATCAGTATCAGTCCTGTTGCAGTAATTCATTCCTTTGACACAGTGATAAACCATAGCTACCAACACTTCTTACAAGTCAGTGGTCTAGGTGAGGCGCAGCAGGATAGAGAGTACTCTAAACTCTGAGAAACGCTGGTAACTTTTCAGCTGTACAGGTAACAAAAATTGGAAATATGTCAGAAACAGTCTGAAAACTGAAAGAACATGCCACAAAAAATAAACAAAGAAGATCAATGAATATTGTTAGCTTTCAGATGCAGTTCTTGCATTCTGATGCCTCACAGTAAACACTGACGTCCTAAAAAACCTTGGAAATTACCTTCAGCTGATGGAATTGATCTGAGGGAGGACGCTGAAGACCTTTTCAGCCCAGACAGACTGTAAGAACTCTTTTTGGTCAGGTCTGTTGGTGGAGAGGCATTCTCTGGCCCAGTGACAGAAGCTACACTTTGGCAGTCTGACTCCACATCTGTTTTGGTTGCATCCTCTTTTGATGAGGATTCTGGACTGGTAGTCCAGAGGCCTGAACTCTTCTGGCCATTAGAAGAAGGGGGAGAAGCAATCCATGGAATCCCTCCTGATTTCTCCCTGGGCTGTGAGGGCGCACATTTGGTAGTGCTGTTCTGCTCGGAGGAGTGAGAAGAGAGAGATTCAATGCTGCCCATCGGAGTGCTGTCTGGGCTACTGCTGTACGAGTCACCTAGGGAGGAATGAGGGGAGGGGAGAGAGGGGAAACCAAAAAAATAATTACATTTTCTATCATGTGCATTTCTCTCATGCCACCTTTAGCTGCCTGTACCTTACCTGTAATCAAATTCATTAATCTGTGGGTTCAGAGGCAGTGATTCTTAGGACAAAATAATGACTTAGTTACTCTAAGTTTCATACATATTCCTATTTTTACCTTGAAGAGCTGCATTTTGTGGATATTTCTTTAGAGATGATGAACATAATGGGCTACTGGCTGAAGTATATCACATGAAAGTTTGCATTTTCAAAGAACTGATTGCAATATAAATATCCTTAGGAAATTCAACAGTTACAATGCTGCAACATCTTTGTGGTGAGCATCTTGCTGGACGTCCATGACAAGGCAAACGTGATACTTGTCACATTTATGTTCTTAAATGCATGATTATATTGCCTGAAGGCACGAGAATTAAATTTTACTTTGCTTACCAAGCTGCTGAGGACCTTTGCAGTCTAAGACTAGTCCTAAGTCTATCTATTGATATCCTGTTTTCTGAATCATCATACCTATCATAAAATATCTATCCCGGAGAAGGACAACAACTCATTCCTTACAACTTGAACATTTGATGAATTTCTTTAGTTAGACTGATATTACAGAAATTCACCTACCTACACAACAATCTTTGTACTGATCTTATTTCCAATAATCTTTTGCAACAAAAAGTGGGAATATCCTAATAAAATTATCTGATGATATAAAGGCAGGAACACTCATAGGAACTGAGGAGGACTGGCCTATAATACAGTGAGGGCTGAATTATCTTGAAGATGGGATTCAGTCTAGTGAGTCATGCATTGGTTTCTAGTAGGGTTTGTTCCCAAAGCCCAGTGATATATTTAACAAATTTCACAGGAAGGAGAGAATATATATTCTTCAATCACACAGTAATTATACCAACATGATACAGCTGCTTTTGCCTCCACATGTTTCAATATCCTCGGCAACAAGTGACAATAACCACACACAACGCTATAGATAAGGTCACAAATACCAGTGCCTTGCACAGTGGATCTGACAACAGTAGTGCCGCTGGCAAAATAATCTGAAATATTCTGTCCATTTCTGTTCAGAATTCTGGTATTCCAGATTTGGTTGTCCCCCATCTTCTCCCTTTACAGACCATTAGTCCCTTGAAAATTGCAAGATTGGCCAAACCCTAAATTCATCAGACACATTTTCAATCATTTTCTATCATTCCCTGCCATTTGAAACCTGTAGTTCATTTTCTTATGCCATATAGAATTCCTTACTTCCTGCAGTATGGTTAAGTGTCTGTGCTTCTTTTAAATGATGTCTTAAAACCATCTAGTACTTCAGAAACTGCTACTGCCAGAAGCCAAGGCTCTCTTACCTGTCTCTGGCAACACCTAGAGATATTTGACAAGGAGAATACCTATGTCTCTGCCTCAGCCTTCCAGACACAAGTAAAATCTTGACTGGAACTCGTGTAGGCAGTGCTGAGGTTGAGACAATAAGCAAAGCACAAGCGGGCAGCCCCTGGGTCAGACCTAGTTCCAATCCAGCCGCCAGCACAAGATCTGTCTGAATGAAGAAATGTGAGTTTGTACATGCTCTGCAAAATACTTGCACAGAAATGCCCCTTTTTTACGCTGGCATCCATTCATTGCAGTTACACAGTGAAAACCAGTTAAAACTTGCCCAGTTTCTCATCTGGTGAATGTAACTGGAGATCCCTCTGTAACTTCTTACTCTGAATCCCATGCCATCCACACTGGCAATTGATGTGTAGGCAGCTATTGCTCTCATTTAGTGTTTAAACTCTCGCTGGCAGGAATCATGTAATATAAACCCATGGAAAACACAGCACCTGTGCAAGAGTATACTGCGGATACACTTCCTAACGTTACAGACTTAAGATCCTCAAGAACAGCTGCACCTTAACTGTGGATTAATTTACTATACCAGTTCCATGTAAATCTCCTTGAGGACACAGAAGTTCTTTTGGAAGTCTGCTGCAGTAACAGAACTGTTAACAACTTAATCTTTGCTACAGTTTCAATACTTCTCAATGGTACTGTCAGTAAGTAAAAAAGTGATGGCCCACTAGGTGAAAATGAATGAAGTAAAGCTTTTTAATAGTCACATTTACATGAAAATGAATAAGCATTCTAAGAAGCAATTAATTACCCACATAACTCCCTGCTGCTAAACAGTAAGCCATATAATAAGTATACTGTTTCTCCCCCAAATATTAGAGTTTGTTTCTATCCCAGAAAAACTAAGAAAGTTTCAGTGGTTTTGGCAAACCGAGGCAGTGACTGACTTTGAACCAATGACCAGTTTCATGAATATGAAAAAAGCCAAGTAATGGTTTTGATCTGCTGACCTTGACTAAATTACATTTATTACAGGAGGAGGGGAAAGATTCTATTTACAGTTTCCCAGCCTTAACAAGCAAATGGGGTGAACTTCATATAATGAACTTCTCAGAATTTCAAAGCAGACTGCATTTAGATTAGAATATGAAGCCTACTATAAAAGATTTTTGAACTCTGTATGCAATACAAGACTTGTCTAAAACCAAACGTCCTTCCTCATTTGAGAGAAGCAAGGAATGCAGTCATCCAACAGTGTAGCTGTGACTCAGACATTAAAAAGCTGATGAAAACCCATCTGTTACGCTTGTAATTATTGGAATACAATACTTATTGGATATTGTTCAGGAAAGTTAAAAGACAAGGCATAAAAAGGAAGATAATAAGTCAACAAGGACAAACTTACTGTCAGGATCTGCTAGACATGGTGTATATCTTCCTTTGGGTTTACGTGAACCTGTGGAGAGACAAATTGCTCTTGTCCTTCTTGAACCTGATCGGGACTGAGGCTGGGGAAGAGGAATATTGGGGTCTGGTGCAGTGTGGAATATCTGCATGATTAAAACAACAACAAAAAAAAGGAAAGCAAATGATGGAAACAATAGAGGTACTCTTATACTTCCACTATTAATCCATTTGTATTCCTCATCACTGCATCTAAAATTAATGCTGCCACACATTACAAAAGAGTAAATTCACAGAATATAAGCTTTTCTCTGCTCTCATTTTACAATCCAATAACCACAATACTGAGTTGTACTTAAGTTTTATACTAATTATATAAAAGTATTTGTTTATCTAGCCTTTATTAAGAAGTGTTTAACAGTCTGAAGTGTGAAACATACAATATGTGCTTACAACTAGCTCCTGCCCAAGAAGCAATACATTTTTTAAAATATTATGAAAAGATTGATTTTTTTCTCTGTGTTCTGTGAAAGCTTTTGTATGTCACAGAAATTTGTTATAGTTGTAACTTATTACAATCCAGTTTGTATTTCAGAAAACTACTTTATTTTGCCAAACAAATCAAGTTTGATGATAAATTTCTTTATGTTCAGAGCATCTCCTGATTTTTATCTTTTGCATACCACTGCTACCACTGGTCAATTTTGCACTTCCTTACTGCAGAAAAACCTAAAATTTTGGGGGTATCTGACTACTGTGATTTGAAACAGGTACACATGAGGTTTTAAAGAACTGTTTGCTGATAAGTATGGCAAGCATGCCAGTAATTTGTGTGCCTTTCATTTGTATCACCTGTTCTGCAATATCCAAGACATGTGCACAGAGGTCTTAAAAACCCTCTTGGATACTTCTGGTAAAAATAATAATTGACTTGGAGGAAGACTAAAGCAAAAAATATAACCAAAAGATTTGTGTTTTTAATTCCAGATGTCCTTTCTCACCTAATCCTCCTAGCGTAGACTGTAAACTCTACCGAGTATCTGTTATGGCATTCTGTAGAAGGAAGTGGAATTAGTTCTGTGGAACAGAGGTTTTACAGACAAAGATTGCCTATTCAGTTAAGCTACTGAAGGAATCAGAAGTGTCCAGTCTCCACAGTGTAGAACAGGCTAAGTGTCATAGGCTAAGTATCATGCAACGCCAAAATACATCTCTGCAAGGATTTCTGGATCCCCTATCAACAGGGGACTCCCAGAAGAGGATGAAGTGAACAATGAAAAGAAATCTCCATGCCACTCACAGAAGCTGAAGAAAGTAAATATACTTCTATGGTAGAAAATACTTTAATGGACATCTTGAGATGCTCTTGAAGTGCACTACTACTGTAATAGGCATTAGTGAGTAGCACATCAATATAAAAATATGTCTGTAGATAGAGAAATAGAGCAAGCGCAATTTTGGTTGTGCAGCCATGGTCTGTGTATTGAATGAGCTTGCAATTTTCTGGAGGGGAAATTTAGTGTTGGAGACACGTAATATATATGTTTTGCAGTTACAGGCAAGGAGGCTATCAGTATCATACCGATTTTGAGGAGTCCCTATGAGAAACAACCAATGATACCAAGCAGTATGGTCAGTACTTACTGACCAAACAGTGCAGGGGATCCTGGTATTGACTGGGAACTGCCCCTTAGCTGAGTAACACAAAATGGAAGAAACTCAAGAGTTTCTTCACTTTGTTTTGTTAGCCATCAGAGAAGGTAATATATATCAACAAAAGATACCCAAAATAAAATTTCTTTTGATGACCAAGTAAAGGAGGTCTTGACTGTTCTGCTGAGTTCTGAAATCAAATAAATCAAAATAAATCTGGAATCAAAATAAAATAAAATCTGAGGAGACTTTTCACTGAAGCTGTCACCTGCAATTGTAGTGACTGAAAGTAAATGTTTAAGATTCCATGGATTTTCCTTCTCAAGCCCGGAAACAGTTCTTATTCAATGTTCCAGCAAAGAGTTTGAGATGGACCTTTGCTGTCACTGGTCTCTTTGGGGAAAACAAGATAAACCAGGCAGTCACAGATACACCTTTCTTCAAAGCAAAACAAGTACCTAGAAAAGTCTGTATGTTCCAGAGTATTCAAGAACTTTTAAATCACAAAGACATGATGGGCTTAAAACCTGTAAGTAGGAATAAAACCTCATCTAAGATACATTGTTTTTCTTTTTAGTTTTGATCTAGTAACTACACACATGAAAAATGACACAGTGCACAGAAATGGGGGATTGTGCTGGGGATCCACATTGATGCTGCTCATGAAAAAAAGGAACTGAAGAATGGCTGGGGTTTCATGGCGTTAGTGGGACTAGATCTTCACTGTGCAGCTGTCGTATGCCCGAAGGACAACAACAGTCAGAAAGACTCTGATCTGATGTACTCAGAGGAGAACCCATGCATTCACCTGGAGAGAGCCTTCATATATTGCTAGCATGAGAGAGACAGAGGAGTTGAGAGCAAAAAGCAACTGAAGATTCAGAGCAACTCCTTCAAAGCATGGGAGATTATGCCTTGGATCTGTACCTTGCACAGCCACAAAAGACTTGGTAGGAATACAGATCCATAGCATGGAGTAGGATGAAGGTATTCTTTCTAT
Source organism: Podiceps cristatus (assembly GCA_000699545.1). Lineage (NCBI taxonomy): Eukaryota > Metazoa > Chordata > Aves > Podicipediformes > Podicipedidae > Podiceps > Podiceps cristatus. The sequence goes on from JMFS01020902.1 coordinate 11,204, forward strand.
CAATGACCTACAAATGCTGGTTTTCTTATTCTTATGAACTTAAGGATAGTAATGAAAATGAGATCTTAGTTCCACTTTATCAGAAAACGGTCAGACAATGTCCTTCTACCTTTTCATAATGCTCTATCAGAATTTCAACGACGATATTCTGAAACTTAATGTTCATCATAGCAGCCACGGTTTCTTCTTGGGCTCTCATCAGAGTTGGTCCAAAGATAACACCAAGGTTGGATACAGTCATTAGATTTTGCTGACTGTGTAATGATACCCTTTAAATGAACACAAACAATACACAATTAAATAGTTATGCTAAATTACAATTCCAACAGGCAACAACCTGTTAAGACTATTTTTGTTAAGACTTAACAAAACCCTGTTAAGACTCTTTAACAAGATCCCAAGTCCATGCCTCCCCTTTAAAAATATTTTTTAAACTCTTCCTTTTACTAGAGTTAAAATGCAGTTTAGTACAACTACTGTATTTCCATTAAGGCTCTGATCCTGCAATAACTTGATGGATAATGAGCACGTCTTCCTAGAGTAAGTATTTAAGTTCCTGACATAATTGACTGGCAAAAGCAACTTTCTTTGAGGGTCTCCACAGAGAGATCCTAAAGTTTAGGAGTCTTAGGGCAGGTACCTCTCTCTCCAATGATTATACAGGCACTGAAATACTTGATGTTGGATTGACTGAAAATACTATGATGTAACAGAGATTAACCATATACCTCAGCTTTCATGTAAAGGAAAGAAACTTAGTTACTGAAAACAGTTACATTGCAATAGGTTCTCTTTATTAATGTATTGAAAACATAAAATCAATAGGCCCAGTGAATTCAGTGTTTCAGTGGTATAGATAACACTAGATGATCATAATGACATCTTGCTTTAAAATATATTAACTTTTTACTACTGTATATTCTGTTATCACTTACTGTACCTTTTCTGTGATTTTTGTTCTTAATGTAGAATTTAGAAACTTAGTTTTTCCAATAATATATCTAATAACAACATGAAAACTATCAATCAGTAATACTCAATGCCCCCTTTCTCTCCTTATGAATAAGATTTTCCAAATAAAAACTGTATCATAAATCCTTTGAAATAACTGTCAGTGATTCCCCAGTCACAGCTGCCCTATTGCCTTATGTCTCAGAAATACCATGTCAAGTAACGATTTGATAATTGCCTTAATGCTTAATTTTACTGAATCTGCTCCCAAATAGAATCAGTTATTGAGGCACTTGGTCACATTTCCCTCTTCCTTCTCACTGCTATCTGTTATCACTGTCAAGCTGAGCATTTTTAGCTACTTCCTACATAATTAAAATAACCATTGTACCTTTTAAAATCAAGAAACTGTAAAATCTATAAAATTATGGAACACTAGCAGGTAGGAGCAAACTTTATCTTCTGGTTTTCTCTGACAGCCTTCATTAATCAGATTTATGAAGACATCTGCTACGTTTTCCTTCCAGTAATATTCCCAGATAGCTTGATATGTTATTAAAATGTTATACAAACAAAAAATAAGCTATCTGATGTCAGAGTTTAGTAGCAAATAATACAAAAACCACCCCGATACAAAGATTAAAAAAGGCAGTGACAAAAAGACTGTGAGATTTTCCCAAGGCTACTGGGGGATTTTGTTAGGATTGGGATCAAACCCATGTCTAGACTCACAAATTACCCCTTCTCTCAGTCTCACCGTTGAGTGAGTGTATCACTAATGACACACAGAATGAGTACAACAGTAAAACTATCTTGGTATAGAGGTGAGATAGACTGTAAAATTACTTCTATAACCAAGTAATACTCCCCTCATATTTGGAACAGGTATGTTTTGGCACCTCATTTACATTAAGAAGCAGGAGAAATATGGGAAAGGGGTTTGTATTGGAGACAACATGACTATAAACTGCAGAAGAATAAATGCCTATCTTCTTACATGTTTCCTGTACGTTGCTTCATTACGTTATACCAAGAAAACTTTCCAAAATTTTACTTCAGGCAGACACACTGGCAGAGACCGTTATTTGGAAGACATATCATGAAAACAACTACCTTGTTAAACCACATATTTACCCAATTATCTTAATCTAATTTTCTCTGTAACAGATATGTTTGGTTTAGGTGACTAAGGGGTGTTTGGGAAGTTCACTAGTATTTCAATGAAAATGGAATTTTGAATTGCTTACCTCTAGGTTTGTTAGAAAAACCTAAAAAACCCAACCCTTTCATATGTTATTTTGCTTTATGCTACACAGTAACTGCTAGAGGTCTCTTATACAAACATGACAGTCTTACAGCATAAGACATAAAGTAGTGTTTGTCCTGTGTTTAGGTTTCCTTGGTTACAAATTTGGTAGCTTGGGTAATAAAAGAAATGGTGAATTTAATAACATTGTAACCAGAAAGGACTTTCTGCAACGCATTTCAAAGGCTCAATTTCTCGCAAAAGAGAAAAAAACACCAGGCCTGTAAATGGATCATTTTGATAACCAATTTCCCCTGACCTAGTCCTACTGTTGCTGGGCTACCAAGCAGATACAGGCCAAGGTAATGATGCATTTCAGGTAGCTGTAAGGCATTCATTAAGGTGCACTTGCTTTCTTCTCAAAATCTTTTTTTAGATATATCACCAGCAAATTTTTGATACTGTCAAGACTGCAGACTCCTGACTATCTACCTTAGAAAAGTATGGTGTTATTAAATCATACCAAAGAACGATTTATTCCTTAAAGTTGACAGGTAATTTGACTAGGAAGTTTTAAAAACAAAAAAGGAGTTACCTATCTGAAAATAACACCAAACTCCCTGTGTTTGCCTAGCTGCTCAGTATATACTCCTACAGTATCACCTCTCTGCAGAGGGCTTTTCAGGATTTGCTGGTTTTGTTTTTTGTTTGGTTTTAGTATGTTCTACATCTCACAACATCTAGATCATATTTTATTTTACACAGTGACACAAAAGTCAAAAGTAGGCAAAGAATTTAAGACCTAAACAAAAAAAAAGTAGTATTACCCTTATTTTATAACCCATAGATAAAGATACAGTGTTTTCACCTAGACACAAAACCATAGATAAACAAACTGAACAGCTAAAAGAAATATGGGAAAAGGATGCAGATTTTGAAACTGGATTTTAAACAAAAGAATGAAGGAACAGGAGGTTGGGTTTTTTTAATATTTTCCCATTTACATAAAAGTAGGCACTTAATCTGCCATTTGTTCCTTAAAAAATCTCCACACAGTGGTAGGAAAAAGATGAGGAAGGAAGATAACTAATACACTCAAGAGACTAATTTTGAATTCAGTCTCATTAGAATTGCTAGCATAAACAACAGCTGGCAAATTATATGAGAAATTAGAAGGGGTGAATTGAACACTGGAAAAAAAAAGAACTTACAGTTTTCAGTACAAAAGCATAAGATTAAATTTATCAGAAATGAGAATTGCATCAAAGATGCAAAGAGGCAAGAGCTAAAGAGAATAATTAAAGAAGTGGATACTGCAGGCATGCTTTTCTTTGGAAATGTATCTGA
>JMFS01020903.1:0-13293 GCA_000699545.1 Podiceps cristatus
TAAAATAAAATAAAATAAAATAAAAATCAGTAGGCAGACCATTCTGGCATTTTTAGTGCATCACCAATGAATTTTACTCATTTACCATACCACTAATATTACTGGGGATGGGGAATTTCAGATTTTGTGCAAGTGCTTGAGGCCTGAAGCAGACACCATAGCTCTCAAGACTTCAACGCCATGCATGGCAGATACATTAGCCAGTCAGTCAGAGGAGCAGACACCTAAACGTTGGATGCTGCAGCTGGAGGATGACACTTTTGAGCCATACCTCTTTTTCTGAGGGCCAATACTATGTCCCTGGGAAAGCCATACTGAAAGCTGCTCAGATTTGACTTGAATCAACATGTCCTTTTGTTCCTTCTCCTCTCCTCCTGAGGAAAAAGGGAAGATGTGTTTGCAGGCTAACACCATGGTGCTTTTGGGCCCCACACATTGCCAGTGACCAGACCAGATAACTGTCTGAGCTTTTGAGAAGGGAGGACAGGAGGAGCACAGGCTGGCAGAAAAGTATGACTGCAGATTGAAAAAGATCCTGCAACACGTGGAGGATCGATCAGGAGGGAAAAGGGCCCCAGTTTTAACAGGGCACATGCTGAGTCACAAGGACCTTTCTGGGAATGATTGCCACTTCTCTGGAAATTATACCTTTTAAAAAACCCTTAAAGGGGCCTCTAAAAATGAAGGTGTCCAAATTTACAAGTAGCCAGCATGGTTAAGGCACCGGACTCTGCTTGTTTGCTTTGGCTGTGGATTGAATTCAGTATGTTGAAAGCAGAATCTGTTGCGTGTACACCTAAATAGCATCTATAGAGTTAAATTTCATTCTGTTTTCAATTGTGAGAAAGTATGTATGTTTTCAGAGAAAATCTGAATTACGTGTATTTGGGAAATGAGAGATTAAACTGTAACATATAAACTTGAATTTCATGTAAATTAGGTTATGGTAAAATTAATATAGCCTTTCATATAGCCTTTTTGCTGTACTGTCTTTTGCCTTTTATTTTGAAGTACATCATTCTTCACTTTGCTCTGAAGCACTGAACACTAGCAACAAAAGTTAAGTCTCAGTGTGATTGTCTATAATATTAATTATCTTGTTATGCTTTTATTCCTACAGTGAAGATGTTTGTAAACGAGGATTCACTGTTATTATTGATATGCGGGGATCCAAATGGGATCTGATCAAGCCTCTCCTAAAGACCCTTCAAGAAGCCTTTCCTGCCGAGATTCATGTTGCTTTGATTATAAAACCTGATAATTTCTGGCAGAAGCAGAAAACAAACTTCGGCAGTTCCAAGTTCATCTTTGAGGTGAGAGCCACATGAGAGGTGCATAGTAAAGCATTATCTCTGCTAAGAAATTTTCTTCAGGTAAAAAAGTAAAATCTCCCAAGCCCTGTGACTGAGAGAGAAAAAAAAAAAAAAAAAAAAAAGACGCCTGAGGACGGTTTGCAGGAGTGGGCTGATGCCCTGGCATCAGGTTGCCTTCTGAGCACACTGGTGGAACAGAATGCACATTTCATCTCAGGGGTTCACATACAGAGGTTCAACCTTTGGTGAGCTTTTTTTTTGTGGTATTGATTTTTGATGGTGTTGCATTCAGTCTTTCCTTTATTTTTCTTAGGAAAAAAAATCCCATTAAATCAATTAATATACTAATGAGAAAGTTCTCTAAATGCTACTGTATGGGTTTGTTAGTTGACCTCTACCCAACTTCAGGTAGTGGCTTTTTTTTTTTTTTTTTTTTTTTTTTTTTTTGTAAAAGACATTTATACTAAGTTTATCTCTGTATTATCACTGCTTTAATTTAACTGTGATTTACAATTCAGAGGTAGGATTAAGAACCCATGGTAGTGATAAGGCAGGTTCCTTGAGAAGTAACCAGTATACAGCAACTGCGTATTTAAGGGAAATTTTACTAACTTTGTCATTGGTGAAGACAAACCAGCTGTGTTCTCTTAGTGTACTTTAGGTTTCTGTGAATTTCAGCTTCTTACCCAAAAAGAAGCAAAGCTCAGGTGCATGAAGAGCTCATGCATCAATCATGCCCAGCCATGAGTTAGTCATGTGTTGTTTTTTTTTTTTTAATTTGCCAAGAAACAGTTCTGTCATTGGCTTTCTTACTTACCAATCCACTATTTTCAGACATTCAGATTTTGCATCTCTAGAACTCAGCAGCCAATTTGGCTATGATTCTTAATGTTGACTGCAATGGAAGACTCTATTTAAGTATATATTGAAGATCTATTGAAGTCAGTGCGATATAAATATGTTCTTATTTTCAACCTCTTCTTAAAAGCAGTCTTGAATTGCAATGGGCAACTAGATTGGTATTTAGCATTAACAAACATTTACATTATTTTCACAATTTAAGTATTTGTACATTTTTTGCCCCTGACTCACAAAAAACATTCAACTCATAAATTTTACTTTGTTTAAATGGGTCTTTACCTTCCTTGGCTACCTATGAGGACTCAGCCATCAAAATAACTCCACTTGCCATCCCCTTTGGGCCTTTGAAAGCAAGGCTGCCTTCAGTATAGGTTTATGTCCCCTCCAGAGTTTCCTCACACACCCCGAAATCACCGCTCCTGGCAGAAGTGGCTGCCATTACGGTGCAAAGAGATTGGCAGTGCTGCCCGGAGGGAGTCAGAGGGATCAGGGCCGTGGAAGGAGAAAGGAGATGTATAGGTACAGAGGAACGCAGAGCAGGGGGGAGCCTGTGCAGACACTAGTAATAAAACAGCTTTTGGAGATGGAGAGCTTCTGTTTAAAATATATATGGGCTGTAAGTGGCAGTCCCATAGTAGCCCAAGAAAAGATAGCTTATGCATGTATATCCAACACTGGAGTTCAATCCTCCAGTGCTTTAGTAAACAAAAGCAATGTCTTCCTAAAACTTCAAAACCTAGAAGTAAATTAACAGAGTTCAAATATATATTTTTAGAACATTTGTTTGTTTTTAGAATGAAATAATACTTTCTGGAGGTTTGACATATTTTTTTATTGTTTGGATTTGGTGTGATGATAGTGAAGAGTAAACTGTGGTCAAGCTATTCTTCATAGTTTCAGCTCTGAGCCTGTATTGTGTTAAAAGCTCTGAACTCGTTTGCTGTACATGCTGGCACGCATAAAGGGTATTTTCATTTTGTGTGTGTGCCTTTGAGCCTTAGACTGTCTGCTGGGCTGCTCACATAGGTGTCTGTAATGGTTCACAAGTTTTTGGACCGGAGGAGGAGAGTCAGTGCTTTCCCTGTCTGTTGGACCACCTGCAGACACTCAGAACTGATGAGTCCTTCAATTCTATGATTTTAAAAAGATTTCTTTAGCCGTGGACCACTGTACTTTGGACCCCCTGCAATACACACACCACAATCCAGGAACTTCTGCTTTGAAGTATGCTTGTGGGTGCTGGTGCTTATTGGTAGGCTGTGGCTCTGAGGCAGCTCATGCTCTCCTGTAAGAACTGTGAATATCAAAGAAGCATCGCAGGTCAACATGACCCACATTTCTTTGATTTATGTGGGGCTGCACACAGGTACCCTCCTCTCTGCACTGAACCATCACGGTGATTTCCCACAGCTGTGATCAAACACGAGGTCCTTGGCAGGAACAGACTGCAGTGGAAGGCAGTGGAAGTCTCTGTTGAATTACCCCAACTACAAACTCAGCTGTAACCAGTGTCAGTTTTAAGACCAGATTCTGCTTTTGAGCTTAATGGAAGCATTATGCATGTGCCAGGGCAGTGTATGACCCTTAGTGGAGACTAATGATCTGGATTTTGTGTTGTGAAACTCTGGCAGAATGATTCTGTGTCACAGTCCAGAGAGTGAAGCATGCCCACAGATGATCACACAAAGAAAAGAGAGAAAAAAAAAGGTTTTGGTTGATGTATGTGGACTCCAAAGCTTCCTGTCACTTTGAGGAATGGACCAGGCAGCTTAGTTAGCATTAATTCAGCAGTGCCTTCAAGATTATTTTCTTTCTCTTGCCAAAAGGCTTTAAATAGTGGGCAGCAATTTTTAAAGTGATTTCTAAAAGAGACGGGTGATGCCTGAGAGACAGTTACTTTATCTTACCACCTACCTGCCTAACTAAGTTTGTTTTCATGAGAGTTTCAAGAATTCTTTAAAGAAACAAATCTGAATACAGAAATTTGCTGCAGAATTTGTGAAATGAAAAGCTTTTCTGCTATATCATCATGTCAAATTCTGTTCATGATAAAAGCTGTGCTTGCATTAGCTTGACACACTGCAGGGGGAATGGCCAGGTATTAGTCATGAAGAGAAGTATTTTCTTGACAGGCAGTTAAACTCTAAATTGAATTATCTTTAAGGGGTCAGTGTCCAGGTCAAGAGGTTTAGAAATTGGAAATCCCTCTGAAGCTACATACTTACCTTCCCATTGTTTGTCGGACATTGTAAGAAAGTTTGAAGTAATCTTTCTGCTGAGCATAAGTTCAATACAATCACAATTTTAATACATTGCACAATACCTGCTATTTTTTAGATAGATACAAATTGGAAAGAAAGCCTATTATTAACTTTAAACCAGTGGGCAGCCTGCTATTTTGAACATAATTCAGGATAATGGACAGGACTTGAGGTATTTTTCTTTGTAGATGACTTTTACAAGATTGCTGTGATTATTGGGTTCCTCCACTTCTGAAGAGCACAAACTCTGACATTCTTTACAGGCCTGATCTTTAGGGGATAGATGTGCAGTCACTGATGAACATCACAAGCCTTTAAGGGCTGCCAACTTGGGTCTTAACATGACAGCACTGAAAGTCTCTGGTAACATATGAAACTCTATGCTCATATTTCAGAAAAAAAAAAAAAATCTAAAATAAATGGGATCAGCCATCAGTTGTTGTGTCTTTAAACTGTAATCTGCTTTCCAGGCACCCAGTGCATTTCTGTATCACTGATTACCGAGTCTGAATTAATTAAAACCATCTCTCATTGATTGTGTATGATTCATGAGCTGTACTTTCTACTAGCAATAAATTCTAATTGATAATACTGCAATGACATTTCACTTTTACATTGATTTTTGGCTTAATTACGTTAGAAATTGCTAATATGAAAGAGACTACCTATGGCAAAAGCCAGCTGGAATAATCTGGAGGAAATAAAACAGCATGTTCTCTGTTTTGGCAGGTGACAATACCTGCTTCAGTTCATATGCCTAAAACTTTTGCCACTAGCCTGTGTGTAACCCAAGTAGCAGGATCCCTGTAATACCATGTACCTGTTTAGTGAACAATCATTTCCAGGTATCCAAGAGCTGCAGGAAGAAGTCTTCAGTCTCCTACCAGGTTAAAGCAATCTATGACAGAAGCGTTCTCATTTTATGTTTTTGATACTCAGGCCAGCTGAAAAAGATAGACATTATTCCAGTAAATATGTCTTTTAATAAATAAATAAATAAATCGGTGCCATTAATAGAGAAGTTTTCAATCCAATTAGTTCATCAAATTTAAACATAGTCCTCAGCATCTTTTACAATGTTCCTTCAATTATGTATTGATGAGAAAAATAATCCCTTCCTTCATGCTATTTATGGGTTGCACTGTTATTTCTGATTAGACAATCACTGATTCAAATGCTGTCATTTTCCCTTCCTTAGACCAGTATGGTATCTGTTGAAGGCCTGGCAAAACTCGTAGATCCTTCTCAACTGACAGATGAGTTTGAAGGATCCTTGGATTACAACCACGATGAATGGATAGAGTTGCGCGTCTCCTTGGAGGAGTTTTTCAACAGTGCCATCCATTTATTATCAAGGCTGGAGGATCTCCAGGAAATGTTGGCTAGGAAAGAGTTTCCAGTTGATGTTGAGGGCTCAAGAAGGCTGATTGATGAGCACACGCAGCTTAAGAAAAAAGTGATTAAAGCTCCTGTGGAAGAACTGGATCGGGAGGGTCAGAGGTTGTTGCAATGCATAAGATGCAGTGATGGTTTTTCTGGTAGGAACTGCATTCCTGGAAGTGCAGATTTTCAAAGTCTTGTGCCAAAGATCACCAGCCTTTTAGACAAGCTGCATTCTACCCGGCAACACTTGCATCAGATGTGGCATGTCCGCAAGTTGAAACTGGACCAGTGCTTTCAACTCCGGCTTTTTGAGCAAGATGCTGAGAAGGTAGGGAATAATTTGTTCCTTTCGTACTTTAACCAAGACTGCATTGCAAGCACACTGTGCCTATTTTTTCTATAATTAGCAACATGAGTATTTATCACAGGTGTAAATCTCATGTTTCCAGCAGATGTACTTTATGTGACTCGTAAACCAAAGTCATTGAACTAATTGTTGGATGTAGCAGGCATAATGATATCCAAAAATAACTTGTCTGTGTCACTTTTGATGAAAGTTAATCTGCATTTTTGTGTCACAATGGGTACATTTGGTAGACATTAGCACAAGAGTCGGGCTTTTTTTTTTTTCTTTTTCCAAGTTTCTTTTACTAAGCTTATGAATATATTTATCTACATGTCACAGCACCTAAAGAAGAATGATTTTAGGGTTTGATTCACTGTGATTATTGTTTGCACTTCTTGCAAGTCTATGGCAAATTTGTAGTTTAAATCCTGCTAATTGTTATCTCAAACAACATTTTCAGTTTCCCTTTCCTAGAAATCGCAACAGGATTTGCAACTGGTAAAATCTTTAGTAATGGCTTTGTATCAAGGACATGGCCGCTTAGTTCCCCCAGCATGAGATCTGAGACTGTGTTTAGGTTAAACATATAAACAGACCAAGAGAAAGTATTCTCAAATGACAGCAGCATGCAAAACTCAAACCACGTAAGGCTGGCATTTGAATTCATACCTGACACTGAGTCAGTGGCCAAGATTCCTGTTCACCAGCACAAGACCTTATTCAAGAAATATTTAACATTAAATTATTCTGTAGAGATTGCATTGCAATGTCATATTTCTTAGACGTTTGTAATGTAGCGTATCAGCCTGAAAAGCACGTAGGGTGTCTCAAAATGAAATACAGTGTACAAAAGTATTTAGAGCAGCAGAAGCAGAGGTAAGTAACATGGCGTTAGGAAGATGTAGGTGTGCAGTACTGCTGTGGAGTTACATCCCCCTTCTCTGCCTCTTCAGAAGATACTCATTCAGGAACCTGTAGTAAATAGGGAAATCCCTTGCAAGCAAACTGTAGCAGCTTGTCATGTTTGTTGAAAGGATTGGCTAAACCAACCAGAGTTCCCTAACCAAGTCTCATACACAACACCACCTTCAAATTTCAGCAATACACGATGAGGCAGGCCTCTTACTCCTTTTAGTATTTGTCTACTGTTTGCCTCTGGAAGCGTGTGCAGGTACTGATTTTGGTGAATTTATTTTAGAAAACTGTGCTGTGCTAGAGTCTTGGCAGTCTCATGTTCTTAATGCAGAAGTGCTTGACATCTTGTTAGGTGGTTTTGTGAGAAGTCTTCACTGCACATTTAAAATTATAGGGCACAGAAGTAGGTTATTCTCAGTGGAAGGTACTGAGCTCTCGAACTCATCTTTAGTCTGTATATGCATCAAAAGCACCAGTCTCTGAATCTTCTCCACTTAATGTACAATCCAGTTGTTTCACTAATGGGTCTGCCTGGGCCCAGGAGGAATAGGAAAAGAAACGCAGATCTCATCTGCAGGGGGATCTCACTGAAGCTGATTTTTTTTTTTTTTTAATCAGCTGCAGATTAGTATTATTTTTAAAACATCAAGGAGAAGCACATTGCTGAAACAAATATAATCTTCAGTAGTGCAGAGCAAGACACAAGACATTGGTTTTCAATGCATGTACTAAATACCTCTAAGGGATGCTAGGACTGGAAAGGCTTCATCGTTGTATAATCAATCCTCCTATCGGGAAAACCTTGAATTCAGATGAGTCCCTCTAAAATGAGAGTCACTGCAGCATCACTTAAGAATGCATAAGAGCAGATTTTTTCTTCCAATGCTACAATTTCTTCTTCTCCCTTTTCCTTGTGTGTCACATGCTATTAGGAGATCACTTGCTACTCTCCTTCCCACTGGTGGCTGTATTTCAGTCAGTGCTTCACTTCAGATTTTCACTTTCTTTGGCATTATTCAGATGACCACTGCTTACTAACATGTTTTTTAATTTTTATTTATGATTATTATTTGCTAATGTTATTACCAAATTATTATTATTCACCGAATTATTATCATTAATAATGTTATAAGCTGAAAGACTCTCAGATCAAGTCAATGTCTGAGAAGTTCTTGTTGCCAAGCACTGTTCTGTAGTATTGAAGGAATTCTCCAATATATTTTTCCTTTCTATCTCCTGAACAGGCTTAAAAGGATGGTGTGATACAAGTCTGAGCATTGTGACAGCTAGGTTCTTTGCATGTGTTACTCTTAAGTGTAAGATTTAGGCAAGTCAGCAGATAAATGAAAATTCTGAGGTGAAGGAAGAAATAGTGAAAATGTGATTCCTGCCTTTTTAATACTGGCTGTCTCGAGCAATTCCTGATTGACAAAACTGGCATTTTGATCTTCTCGATATCTCTTATTCATCTACCTCACAGTAACTAAATACACAGTCTTGCTTTGGCTTCTCTGAGTAGCTCTGCTTGCATTTCTTGACTACTATATTTTCCAAAAAAATACTCTCAAATCACTGTTTTTAATGTTTTCAGTTTGTGACTCTCTAAAATTCTTCCAGGGAAGGTCGCAGACCCTTTTACTCTACATTTTGCACATATAGACTGATGTAAAATATTGATGTGTTTATTCTCCTTAGCTGCCTCTTGCAGATCTCTTTGAAGTAGTCTGACCATCTCAGACTGGAAAGTACTTGTCTCATAAAACGTTCAGAGCTAAATCCAGTCTAAGCACTGTCTCCACTGTATAAATAACCACCACAGTGTGTCTGTGTATTGAATTTTAACATTTCCTGGTACCTCCATTTGCTCAGTTGAACTCTACCCTCTACAATTAGGTATGGTAGCGGAGCCAGGATGGTCTTCATCTCCTGGGGAGAGGCACAGCTCTTCCCCTAAAACCTGGATATGTCATTTAGTGCTGGCCAAATGACAACTTTAATACCCTGTGAAAGCTCAAACGCCAACATACAATTCTGAATATAAATAAGGGTTTAGGGCCCTTTCAAATATCTCTGTATACTCATTGGGTGATATATTAGGAAACATGTTCTAATAAGGAGAAAATGGACAAGGACTTTCCATTTTCTGGACACCTCTGATTTTAAAAATTTCAAGCGTCCTCATTGCCTGAAAAGTCCTTAAAGATGAGATAGGAGGAAAAAAAAAAAGGGGACACAAGAAAGAAAAACACACAGTATTTCAAGGTAGGTTAATTTTGGAACGCCTTGGTATTAAAATACCCCAGATGTTCAAAGCAAATCAATTCACTTTTTTCCCTCCTCTAGATCCCCTCCATTGGAACATTTATAAATGACAATCACTGGCTGGACACACGAATTATTCAAATTACAGGTATTACAACTCACAGAAGGTCTGTATAGTTGTGTGCTGAGCAACTCATAGTATTGGCAAAACAACAGGAGGGGCGGCAGTCACACCCCAGGCTTCTCCCACTCAAATCAGTGGGAAAGAGCAGAGCTGTCTGTGGAGAAACTTTGTCTCCAAGTCAGGCCTTTTGGGTTTTATTTTGCTGTGCTGGGGCCAGGGAGAGGAAAAGTTGGGCTACGACATAGGCACAAGCAGTGTAGTGAGATTGGATCCCCAGATGGAGACTGGAAGCTCCCTGAAGCTGAAGTTAGCAGGCAGGTCAGCCATGTGGGGAGCTTTGGCAGAGGGGCGGGAGGAAGCTCACATGCTGTGCAGTGCTGACTGTAATGATCTGCTGATAAATAACACATTTCAGCCGCCGGTGTAGCCCTGACCTTCACTGTTCAACAAATTCATTCCTTACCAACTAATACATACATGCGTATGTACGTATATGTATAATTTTGAAACTAGAACTGAGGCTTCACTGTGTTTTTACTGGGTAACAGGAAAATATTTTTAGCCATCAGCAACACGAAAAAATGTAGTCGAGTCTAAACTGAATATTGTTTAAAACAAAAACCATAATCAGCATAGATCCAACTATTAGAACTATCTGAGAAATTCTAATTGGTTGGTGGAAATCTGGACAGGGAGAACAATTCAGGCAAGAGTCCACATGTTTTGCACTTGAATAAATACCAAAAAAAGACAAAAAATTATCCTTATACTCTGCACTTTCCAGCCCTTCTGGAAAACATTTGTAACTGGCACCCAACTTGACTTTTGTAGGAATTTCCCCATCACTCTGGGTTGGTTCCATATCAATTTTACTACACCAGAATGTCTGTGAATGAAAAACAGTTATCATGATGTAATCAGCGTTGTCCCCATTAAGTCTAGAAAATATAGTCATCAGCTGGACTGAACCAAGGATCTCTATTGCAGACTTGTAACACCAGAGCAAAGAGAGAGCCGGCTGCTGTAATACCATTGGGGTCAGCCTCTAATGGGAAGCAGAGACCTTGAATGCTCTCTCTGTCCCCACTTCCCCTTCTCCTTCCTGACTTTCTACAAATCCCACAACACAAAGCCAAACTCCAAAAGACTGCAATGGTAGTTAGAAAATGCCACAAGTGAATTTCACTGGAAGTTAGTGGAGGGAGAAACATTTTATTTGGACAGGGCCAGCTGTGTGGAAAGTCTAGGGGCAAACCACAGGCCACATCTAGTCTTCAAGGGGCAGTGAAGTAGTGGGCTTGCAGTCAAACCCCTCTGCCTCATCCATACTAAAGCTTCCTTTTGAAAAACAGAGCTCTGCCTGTGATTTTCCCTGGGGAGCAGGCTATGGGGAGCTGTGCTGGCTGCTGGGGGCTGCCACCGTCCTGCTGCTCTGCGGGTGGCTGCAGCAGGGGGGAGCGGAGGGCACGGCCTGAGCTCCTGCCCACAGCCGCTGACGCTCCCATGTCCCAGGCAATGCGACAAGCCTGGAATGACGGCAAGATTTCAGTGAGTGCTAGAGTGATCAGAATATGGTAACGATCGAAGTTCATATGATAGAAGACAAGTTTGGAGAGGGGGAGGAGTAAGTAAAAGGGTTGAGGTGGAATAAGGTGGAATAACAGTGGCAGAATTCTCCTGCATCCCACCCCCCATGCAGGTGTGGGCAGTGAGATCGTGGCACCAAGGAGCACACACTTATCCCTCCCTTCTCACACACACTTATCCTTCCCTTCAGGCCTCTTCCTTGGTCTGGTCTTCTTAAAGAAGGAAACTGATGGGTTATTCTGCTAGATAGGTGCTATCACGTTCAGTCTCCATTTAGTGAAATAAATAATGGGGCATTTGGTTTCTGAAGGAGGAAAATCACAGCTACACCAGCTGTACTAGACTCTTATCCTCTGTCCTGTTCCCATTCCTAATAGAAGTATTGGGAAGACTCTTATTGATTTCGGCAGAAGCACAACATACCCATTTGCGCTTATTCTGAAGTGCTAGATGAAATGGTTTGGAATCTACCTTAACAGCACAGAGAGTTATTCTAGAAAAATACAAAGAACTTCTAGCTCCACAGCAAACACAATGGGAGAGGAGATTATCCAAGAAGTCAGATTATCATCTGACTATTTGCACAATGCTCACAGTATTACTGGAGTATTACACCTGCCAGAGGTTCATGTTCCCCAGAAGGAAAGAATGCTGTGCAAGCTACTCTTTGTCTAAAAAGAGCATGACTTCAAAGGAATAATAAAATGCAAAATGTGGTTATTTACCCTGTTGTTTAGGGCGGGAAAGAAAAGATGGGTTTAAGAAAGAAACAGTGATATCTTGCTGTTTGAGGGAAGAGAAACTATCAGTGCATTTGTGATTGTATGATACATAGCCACTTTAACCATTTCATACATTACTCCTCCTTATACTGCACTTAAAAATTCTGATGCTGTATGTTCTGTAATAAAATGCATTACAAATCTGATGATATGATCCTTCTTGCTAATAGGAGGCAGTTTATTTTATTACAGTCCATTAAGTAGAGCAATTGTAGCGGCTCCTTTAGTCAAGTGATGCTGTATGGGGAAGCATTTCCTAGAAATGGGTCCTAGCTGACTTTCTGGAAGAGCAGCATACAAAAGATTAAAAAGATCAGCAACATCTTCACTTCCTTCTTCATTTCCAATCACCTCTACTTTTTCTTTTTCCAGCAGTGTCAAAAGACCCTGGAAGTGGTACATAAGCAGATGATAAGAGATTTCCCGTTTACAGTATGTCATATTAACCCTAAAGGATTCGTGTAATGCCAAAAGGCATAGCACCTGGGGCAGACGACTCTGACTGAGAAAAAATCCACTTAGTTAAGGACCATTTCCCCTCTCTTATTTCACTGCTGGAAGTGCTCACTTTCTTTGAACTGTTCTACGTGCCATATATATAATTGCCTCCAAGATTTCCTGTGAAACATTGGCTTAGAAATTACTGTAAAGAGGATGTGTCCCAGGGAATGAGACTGGGAAACCAGTGAGGTAGGTACTGAGAAGCTGACGGAAGGAGCTGTTATATGTGAAATGAATGCAAAGTGAATGAGTTCAGGGGAGGTGGTTAATTAGGACTGGGGAGGAGGCAGGAAGCATATTAAGAGGGGAAAGAACCAGAATCAGGATTAATAATGAGAGCACATCCTTAGTGTCTTGCACCAAGGAGAAGTATATATGCCCCTCGGGCTGTTTCACTGCAAAAGGATTTGTTACTGAATGAATGGTATTTAACGGTTAACAGTAATAATCATACAGGCATAATAAGCATGGATTAGACATGGATTTTTACATAGGGTTTAGATTTCATTTAAGTTACATCAACACCGCATTGGTGTACAGAACTCAGCATGCCCTGGATTTTCCATCTAAGTACTTACACCATGGATATCACAACAGCACAGTAAGTGAGCATTACAGTAAGGAGCTTTCCTGGAGATTTTGAACACAGAGGGTGTTGTTAGACCTGAGGTAAGCTCCGTAAGACTTCCATAATAAAAGGAGTCAATAAGCTTAGTGTCTTCTGCAGAGACGTTGGACTGAGGGTCTAAGTGAGTCTCATTTAAGCATGTTACTTCCGTCCTTAGCCCATCCCAAATGCCTGTGTGGACAAAGGACAGAGGCCTTAGGGTTCAGATCCTGACTGGGAAAGGCACTGAACTGGGGCCTGTGTTTGTGAACATGCGTGTGTTTGCAGAGAGCTTTATAAGGAGAGTGACCAAGAATTTACTGCTGTCGTGGTTTAACCCCAAACGGTAAC
>JMFS01020906.1:0-11357 GCA_000699545.1 Podiceps cristatus
TCTGTCCTTTCTCTCCTGCCTGCCACAAAGGTGCTACATGACTGCATTTGGCAGTACCAGATCATTACTAAGTGGCAATGGCCACAAACCTTGGAGGGTGAGTTGCATATTAGGGAACAACCTTTCCCCAGGGTGAGCAGCCCAGCATTGGAAAAGGTTCCCAGAAAGGTGGGGAACCTCTAACCTTGGAAGAGTTGTGGCTGACCTCATCTACTGATGGCCCTGCTCCAAGCAGCAGGTTGACCTCTGGATGTCCCTTTCAATTAACATGTGTGATTCTCTCTCTTGTCAATACCCAGTCTGCCTTGCCACCTCCCTTTCCTATCCTCCCTGGCATCCTTGCATCTTGACTAGCAAAGGCAGCAAGCTTGCTCACTCTCAGCATACGTCTTTTGGACTTGGAGTCTCCTGGCCTGGGCTTTCCCACCACCTAACCATTCAGCTGACCCTTCTCCTGATTTCTTGAGGACTTACTCCTCGTACTAAAACCAACACTTGTTTAAGTTCTGGCATTTCTTCATCGCCTTGCACAACACTGATCTCTGCCACTTTTTCGAAGACTTGACCCACACTGTTCCTGTAATCGAGCTTGCAGCAAAATGCTTAGCACACAGTACAGTTTCCTTCCCCTCCTCTGCTCCCCTTCCCCTCTCCCCCAGGCTCTCACAGTTGTTGCCCACCACCTTCTCCTTCTTCGACCATCCAACAGCAGCCCAGCTCTTGTCTGCGACTGCAGAGTGACAACTACTGCGCCATGTTTGTCCCCGCGGTATTTTTTCACTCCTTCCTTGCTTCAGTCTGCCCAGTGGTGTTGTTTCAGTTCTCGCCCTCCTTCACTACATGCAAGTGCTGTGCACCACCTCAGCGTTTTGCTGAGTTTCTCTCAAATGTTCCCCAGCCACGGTTGCCATGAGTTTTCTTCAGCAATACAACTCTGAATGGTCCTTCACGGCTTTGCAGTTGCCTGTGCTCCTAATGATCTTCAGTCAGAAGCTGGACCCTAAGCGTCTGGTTCAATCACTAAGCTCTTGGCATGTTATGCCGACATACCTGTACGCAGTCCGGAGCTGCCTGGGGTGGCTGACCCTGGTCTGGGCAGGTGGTGTTGGACTAGATGCGTAGGTGGTCATAACGGTATGAAGCTGCATCAGGGGAAGTTCAGTTTGGACTTTTGGAAAAGATGCCTCCGTGAGAGGGTGGTCAGTCACTGGAACAGGCTCCTCGGGGAAGAGGTCACAGCACCAAGCCTGTCAGAGTTCACAGAGCGCCGGGATGATGGTCTTAGTCATATGGTTTAGTTTTAGGTGGAGCAGGGAGTTGGACACAATAACCCTTATATGGGTCTCTTCCAACTTGAGATATTCTATCATTCTACCTCATTTGAAACCCAGAAGTCACCGCTGCACAAAGCCAGAAATGAGAATCGGGCCTACTATATCTGTTTATAACCAGAAACTGAAAACTTTCATTCTAGTTGTGTAACTAACTTTCTCACCAGAGTCATTTATTTTAACCAACAGACTAGTTGTCTCCACAACACCAGAAAACCACTGGAATGGGTGATCTGTTCTGCCATCCTGTCAGTAGGCTACTGTGGTGTAACAATAGAGCTGAGATTGTCATTCCCCTTGTCCTTTTGAGATGTCTAAAACTGAAAAAATGACAAGGTCAACAAGGAGGACAATATTGCACAAGATCTTTTGGGGATTTAGTAGAAAGGAGCT
This sequence comes from Podiceps cristatus, assembly GCA_000699545.1. Classification (NCBI taxonomy): domain Eukaryota; kingdom Metazoa; phylum Chordata; class Aves; order Podicipediformes; family Podicipedidae; genus Podiceps; species Podiceps cristatus. The sequence goes on from JMFS01020906.1 coordinate 1,725, forward strand.
TTGGGTAGGCGGAAACTGCCTGGATTAGGGGAGAAGGAAAGGGAGGTGCGAGCAGTACTATATTTCTAAATTTACTCATTGCTTAACACACAAACCCAGACCCTGACTGAGGACAAGACTTACATCTTCTCTCTCACAGGATCACAGGTAAATATTTAAACCATTTTAAGTAACTTTTCTGATGCTTTTAAAAAGTGATCTGTGGCTTGCATAACTGTATAGGTAAATTAGAACATACCAGTGTTATAGTGTGTTTCTCTTGACTTATATTTTTCTAGATATCATCCCTTAGAGAAAAAACTGTGAGGCTAAGGAAAAATTGCTAATTCAGGGCAGAACTGATCACAAGAAAGACAATTTTCTTAGAGCAGTACCTGTCTTAATTAAAACCTTCAGTCTGACAAAGGAGCCCCATACTTCAGGACAGGAACGGACCGTTTGCCTTCTGCAAATGCACAGCCCTGCGCATTAGCAGGCCAGGGACTCAGAGGAGAATTCATTTGTGGAAAATAGAGAAATTTCCATCCTAATGCTCTCTCATGTTCTTCAAGGAAAGGAAAACACGCTGTAGTACAGGTTTGGTACTGGCAGCACGTTGACTGCCAGAAGAACTGCAGTGGTTTGGCAACAAAACACGCGATAAATACCTGTAGACTACAGATGTTGCACCATTTCTGCAGCTCCACTCCATAGATATACAGCTTAATAATAACAATAATAATAATAACAACAACACTCTTCCGGTCTCTTGACTGGAAAGCTACATGAGGCAGGTACTACTGGCCAGATAAAGTCTGGAATACTCATAATCTCGAGGAATCTGCCAGTTTCTGGGGAAATAAAATTGCTGGAACATATAGAAGGGGTGGTAGCTCAAAATCCATCAATCTAAAAGCAAATAACAGCTTTGCCATACATGACACTACTCAGAATGGGTGGCTGGCCAGGAAAAGCACATGAGACTGAGAATTGTGCTGAAATACCTCCTCAGTATCAGCTCGCAATGCTATACTCTCCCAAAATGAAATAGTGGGAAACTCAAGCGGATTGTGATCCTATATACTAAAACTTCCTTTAAATCTCCCTGGGAAGTTTTCTTCAAGAAATTGTTAGACAAGGACGAAAAGGAAAAAAACACCTGCAGCTTACAAATCTTCACTTTTTTAAAACCCAAAGGCAGAAAGAAGCACAAAGAAACTGCAGGAGAGGACATACGTACAATTACAGGAAAATAGTATCTGGAAAACAAAACAGCAGAAAGAAATTGTTGCTCCTAACAGGTGACAAAACATACACCTAGGCTACTAGTTTTAGTGGGTGTCAATGCATTGTGTCGCACGCGTAGCATTTCTCATTAACATGCGCTGCATACACAACACTTGAAACCTTCAGACAGTACAATTCTGCCTGTTGCCTCCTTCCAGGTTGCAGCAATGGAACTGGTGTCAACATCAGTTGGCAAGTTCACAGTGGATCTTTTCAACAACGTGAATGAGACCAACAAGGGCAAAAACATTTTCTTTTCCCCTTGGAGTGTATCATCTGCTCTGGCTTTGACGTACCTGGGTGCAAAAGGCAATACAGCAACAGAGATGGCAGAGGTAGGTTGCTCCATGAAGCATATACCCCTTACCATACCTACTGATCTCCTGTACTGGCTGCAAAATTTAGTGTTAAATGGAAAAACTCGCTGCCACAATGACAAGGAACCAAGGCAGACCAGCAAATGTGACGAGTGAAGGGTAAATGTTATTCACTTCAGAGCAGGTCCCCCACTTCTCCACTAAGAGAAAATGTCCTGTGGGTATCACACATGGAGCACAGAGGTTCTCTGAACCTGACTTCTTCCAAATTCTTCTACACCTTCTAATTTATCCCGTGACTCTGATTCTGCCACAGGTGGGATATTCCCTTTGAGATGCAAAGAGCTGATGCCAGCAGCTCCTACGTAACTGGCCGAAGGCTTGCAGTTCCCAGCACCCCCTCTCTCCCCTGGCCAGGATGCATCTTTCTGTTTTGGTTTACGCTTTCCTGAACAACTGCCTGACAAGCCGGCAGGAAAATAGGGAGGGCTTTTGGAACTCCGCATGCCCCAACCCCATCCATGCTCTAATGCTGCGTGGCCACACTGCTGGGTCAAGGTCCCAAAGGGAGCTGCGGAGCTCAGTGCTGCCCGGTCCTCTCTGAGTCACCGCACTCCCATTCAGATGCCTTTGTACCATTACCGAGGGCAGAACCGCTTGAGTTTGCCCAAACACGTTGCTCTTGCTGAGAGCAACAGCTGTGCGAGGGAGTTCAGCCTTGCAGCCTGCAGACAGCAGCACAGCGTTGATGGTTTGGGAGGGGGACGGTGCTACTCATTGCTGCTCTGTGGGATTTACACATACCACAGCTTCAGCATCCCTTTGCTTAGCCACCTAAGCAGCAGATAGCAGAGTCAGTTATCATGCGGAGCAAAACAAGACAACCATTTGATGTGCATTTGTCTCTGAGTCACACCAGTTCCTTCAGGTCTATCTCTTGCCTTTGGAAACTCTGCTTGCAGGTTCTTCATTTCACTCAAGCAGCAGGAGCTGAAGGCTCTTCTTCTGTGGCCAGACCTTCTCGGGGGAGACCAAAGAGAAGAAAAATGGTAACTATGAGAACCAAAATCCCAAGATGAAGACTCTCCAGAGTCAAGGGTCTAGATACAGCTCTAGGAGTCCAGTATTCCTTGTCTTGGGTGCCCTTCTTTAAAGTACAAACCCCAACGTACTTCACAAGAGGTTCAAGTTCAGTTCCTCTCACTCACTCAGGCTGTCAGAAGCACGGAGGGGCAAGTCACTGGCATAGTCTGGAAGGTTTGCTCTATGGCAAATCAGTTCATCCATCCATAAACAGAGCCCTGCAAACTGCAGTGACGGTAAACTTGGAAAAATAAAAAGTAATCCCTCTCCCACATACATCACTTAGCGTGTTTTGAACACTTCAGGCAAAAATGCAATTGCTGAATGTATGGTGTCTCTTCCCAAGGATCCTGAGCACAAGCAAGCTGAAGATATCCATTCTGGCTTCAAAGAGCTCCTGACTGCCATCAACAAACCCAGAAGCACCTACTCGCTGAAGAGTGCCAATCGCATCTACGTGGAAAAAACCTTTCCGTTATTGCCTGTAAGTTACCTCTCAGAAAGGAGTAAGAAAAGGTGCAAAAATTATTTCTCACTTTAATTACTGGCTATTAACAGAACAGGTTTGAAGCTGATCCTGAATACTGCAAATAGAGAGACCTGGATTCCAGTGGTAAACTTAACTGGAAAATACCAGTCGGTCTGCTCACAGTGTTTAAGGATGCATTGTCCTTTGACTGTAGTGTAGGGATTCCTTTTCATGCACTACATAGCTTTATTATTGGAACCCCCGATACATACCGTTGCAAATGAGACATTAAAATAAGCACATCCGTGTGATGTGCACAGCCTTCCTTGCTTCTCCAAATACACATGGGAACAAAAGAAGGGAGTTTTATGTCCTTTGGTGTCTTCTTCATGGTTAACTCACAGTCAACCTCCTCTATGCCCACAAAACTATCAAGACATTCAAGAGCTAACAACTTCCCTTTGGGACTGAAAATTCCAGTATACCATAGGACTTTTCTGACAGCTGGTTGTTTTTTTGCTTTGTTTTGTTTTGTTTTGTTTTTCTGCTTTTCAGACATACATACAGCTCAGTAAGAACTACTACAAAGCAGAGCCATACAAGGTTAACTTTAAGACAGCACCAGAACAATGCAGAAAGGAAATCAACACTTGGGTTGAAAACCAGACTGAGGGTAAGCTGAGCTCAGCCTCAACATCTTTCCTTTCCTTCACATGCCTGATCCAGACCTCAGGGAGCTCCTGGGGAGACCCCCACTGCCTCCACTGTGCTCTGCCTCAGCTGGTCCTCAAGCACAACGGCTGCCCTGGTGTTGCACCCACGCGCCGCAGGCAGGGCAGGCAGTGGGGAGAAACACCTCTGCCTGCCGGTGTGCTCCAAGGTCGGTGGGGATGCCTACCCAGCTGTACCATCCTGCACTGGACACAGGTGCTGGCCTCCTTTTACCTGCCATAACCACCTGGCGAGGCAGCTTTCAGGTCCCAGCTGCCTGCCAGGAAGCTGTGACATTTGGGGGGTGCGGGGCGGGGGGGGGAATAGGTGGAAGGAGTCAATCTCTGTCAGCTAGCCCAGAGAACCAGTCAGCAAACACCTTTGGAAACTCTAAACAAACTCCTTATGTCAGGGGAGTATTTTAGGGAGTAGAACACTGAGGCAGTTGAACTGAGAGAAAAAAAACAATCAAAACATGTCCTCACTCTGCTACATTGGAATGAATCCTGACTATTCTGATTTCAAAAGGCAAAATCAAGAATCTGCTGAGTTCAAGAGATGTGGAAAACAGCACCAAGCTGATCCTGATAAATGCCATTTACTTCAAGGCTGAATGGGAAGAGAAATTTCAGGCAGGAAATACAGATGTGCAACCCTTCCGACTAAGCAAGGTAAGCTCCTCTGGTATCATTCTTCCCATAAACAGACTGGTGACAACAGCTACTGCTGAAATCTTTCTGTTTCATAAGTCTTCTAGGCACCCCTGTGGCAATTAGACTCTCTGTGAAAGGCTGGTCACAGCCAAAGGTGCCAGTGCTCAGCTCACTGCAACATTAACCAACATGCTGCTCAGGTAAATGTTAATGAGCGCCAGATAACAGCTACCGTCTCCAAAAGCACTAGAGTCACTTCAGACCTTTCTGTGAAACAGTGCTAACAGGGCTAGACTGTAAATACATGATTTGGAGAGTCCCAGTTTCACAGACAGGAACTACATGCGGTGTCACGGGTGAGTGCGGTACCCCGGGCTCCATGCTCTGCAGCCTGGCTAGGCACGGACATACCTGCTCAGATACAGCTGCAGCTGGGCACCCTGAATGGCTGCGTGGTTAGGCAGGATGGGAAGAAACGTTAATGTCATGTTTCCAGATCAGATGTCTTTTGACATGAATTTACTGACAAGAGGTCTCTGCAACTTCTACCAACTGCAGCTTCTGCCTTCTGGTCAGCACTTACACACTGGCTGCTTCCCCAAATAAAGGGACATAGATGTTAGGAAAGCTTACATACTGCTTGCCGGGATCTCCCCTCATCATGAGCCCCTTTGCTCAGACATTAGTCTTACCTTCTGTTAAGGGTTGTGACATACAGCGCAATCAGCTAGTCACTTTTTATTGCCAGAGAGAGGAGACCACAGAAAAACAACACAACTCGTCCTCTTTAACCTCTGAAACCATAGCTCTTTCTCTGCCGTAGTGTTGTAAGGCCATATCCCATACCTGCTGCATCCCCCTAATCCTTACAGACATTTCTAACTCTCTCCCTCCCTCCTCCGTGGGCTGCTCTGCATGTTCTGGCCACAAGAGACAATCGGTCAGTTAACCCCACAGCAAAATGCTCTGGGACAAACGCCGAGATAAGCACTATTGCAGTGAAGAAAAACTTTGGAAAATGAACAACAAGTCACTGGCATAAAAGCTGCTTACAAAAGTTTCCTCTCCCCGCACTGCACCGAGGCATCGTCATCCTTCCTTTCAAGGAACGATTTCTAACTTATAAATAAATACTTTACAGAACAAGACCAAGCCTGTCAAGATGATGTACATGAGACATACATTTCCAGTTCTCATCATGGAAACAATGCATCTCAAGATTATTGAGTTGCCATATGTGAAACATGAACTCAGTATGTTCATCCTCCTTCCCGATGACATCAAAGACAGCACTACGGGTCTTGAACAGGTAAAAAATATGCTACACCCACTTTGTATCATCAACCAGTCATTAAAAACAAACAAACAAACAAACAACAGGCTGGTGACCGTATCTCCCCCTCTGAGGACGTGCTGTTTGATCTCCTCCACTCTCTGAATTAATTTCTTTTAATACCTATTGAATCCTGTTCCTGACGTCCCAAGCATGTTCCTCCACAGTGAGTGCCCTTAGTTTGGTAAGAACAGAAGACAGTCAACACTGGGCATAATCAGATGCTTGGCTCTTCAACCAATTTATATTTCATGCTGTCAGCTAAATGCTAAATTAAACATTTAAAAACTGTTTAATTCATGAAAGTGCCATAAAATTGAGTAAATCATAGTTAAATAATTGGCTTTTTTCTGTACGAACATCAAATTCCTTTCTTTCCAATGCAATAGCTGGAAAGAGAACTGACGTATGAGAAGCTGTCTGAATGGACTGATTCCAAGAAGATGACCAAAACTCTTGTGGATCTGTACCTACCTAAGTTCAGAATGGAGGAGAGATATGACCTCAGTGGTCATCTGAGCAGCATGGGAATGCACAGCGCCTTCAGCAACAACGCTGATTTCCATGGAATAACTGAGAAGAGTGATGTGAGGATCTCCAAAGTTGTTCACAAGTCTTTTGTTGCAGTTGATGAGAAAGGCACTGAGGCAGCTGCTGCTACTGCTGTAATTATAAGTTACACAAGTCTTCCTATCAGCCAGGTTCTGAAATTTAAGGCTGACCACCCTTTCTTCTTCTTCATCAGACACAACGTATCCAAGAGCATCCTCTTTTTTGGCAGATTCTGCACTCCCCTAGAATGAGTTATTACTTGCTCCCAAACAGCTCCCAAGGTTCACTCACTGTTCAATGGAAACTGCCACCTGTAAAAGCTCAACCTTAAGCCATGTAGCCATACTTACTCAAAGTGTGTGTCTTTTTTCTTCCCCCCGCCAAGCAAGGCAGCACCCAGAGACCACCCTGTGCCACAAAGACCATCCCTCTACTGCTCCTTTCCATTGTTCTAATGAGACAGTCCTCACAGAAAACAGAGTGCAAAATTTTGCTCCCTTGCGTCAAACCTGCTCTTCTGGCTTTGCTGTTCAACAGTAAGGTGAAGCCACAAAAGCTCTCTGCACGCAGGCCATCGTCTCACCCCGTGTCAAGGGCTGACTTCAAGTTCATCTTCTTGAATTCTCCAGAGAGGAAAAAAGTTCCTGAAACAAAGATAAGTAAAGAAAAGAAAACAACCGACCAACCAAACCCCCCCCCCCCCCCCCCAAACTATTGGAAATCTATATACTCTTTTTAATTTAGCCTAATTATACCTGTTTCCTGGCTAATAGCTGCACAATTTCCTTGCTATGATTTATGTAATGATTTATGTTGAATTACGTAACTTATGAGCGCATCTCGGCGAAGATAGTCAATGTATTGACAGAAACACCTGTGAGATTGTGGCTGATGCTTTACTTCATAATTTTACTATGATCTGCATTTAACCCAATAAATGAACTTGGAGTTGTGTTTATGCTGTTCAGGACACTGACTTACCTGCTTCTCTTAGAGCATCACATAAGGTGCACGGCTGGAGCACTGTTTCCATTCCTGCCATTCCAAATCAAGCACTACATCATTCCCACTGACAAAGCTGACACACTTAGTGTCTTATTTCCACTGGGCTTCAAACAGCCCCAAAACCACTGTTATTCAGAATTTTATTCTAGGCATGATCTAAACATATGAAATCAATTTCAGCTCTGTGATGAGCAAGTTTTTGCTCACGGAGTCAACCCATTTGAATTTTTCTTCTTAAGCATTCAGTTTCCTATTTTTTACCACTTCTTATTGCACTTCTGCCCTCCCTGGGATCTACTCAGGAGGCTTGTTTTCTGGCCACAAGACAATAGAAATAAAAAGTCCAACTAGAATTTATAACCCAGAAAAGCAGCTTCCAAATACCCCCTTTACCCATGCACAATAGCGAACAAGCAATACTGCACCAGCAACATCAGTTCCCTCTGTTGGCTTGGGAGGGCAGCAGTTGTCCTTTCCTCTGGCCGTGAGGAATAGCATAAAGTTTTGTAGCCTTTCTGGTACTTGATAATGTATGTCAGAGATCATGATCTAAGGCAACAAGATTTGAATGAAGTACTGTACTGTAAAAACATTTAGTCTCAGCAAAATTACAACTATAATTACAACTCACTGCACCTCCACTATTCTATTTTTAGGGTATTCTATTTGGAAATACAACCCCACCCAACAAAATATACCTGCATCTTCTTCCCTCTGCAAAGTGCTGCTTCTAAAATCAGTTCCCTTCCTTGCCCGTAGCCCTCAGCTCAGCGTTCGGCTGTCTGTCATCCAGGACCTACCTTGGTGCAGCCCAGTTGTGTGCTACTGACTCAGCTTTACTAAGAAGTTGCTTGTTTAGGTGTGGAAAAGCACACAAGTGAAGGCCATGCAAAATGAGAAAAGTAAAAACACAATGAAGATATTGTTAGGATGGAATAGTCAGCATAGCAGGACTTTTTTTTTTTAAAAAAAAAAAGCAACAAAGAATTGAAAGGCAACAACTAACAGCATTGAGGCTCAGCCTCTTCTAGGGAGCAACAGAGGCCAGACCACCTCCACTCGAGTGACACCTGGCCGGAAAAGACTCATCAGGGTGGTAAGCCTGTTAATTCTCAGCCTTGTAGCATGTTAATTCTATCTCTCTGCTCTGTGTATTCCTAATTACTGGGAACTCCTAAATTGCGTATACCCAAGTTCAAGAGTCACTGTGTAAAAGCAAAAGTTGCCCAAAGAGGTGGGAAGAGTTCCATGCCAAACCAAATGAACAATCTTCCCATGCTGATCGTTGTGCATCCCCTCGCTCATACCGCACCGCAGGCCCTGCAAAGCAATACTTCTGAGGCTCTCTGAGGAACTACAGCACGGTGCCTGCCAGGTAGTGAGGGGCGCAAAGGGTCAAACAGGCTGGTTTTGCTACCAAGCTACTCCTTGGGAGATGATGTCAAAGAGCACACCTTCCAGTAGAAGACATACTTGGGATGCAAGTGAGAAGGGGGAAAGCGAACGTAAGGAATCCATCCAGTGGGAAACACTCTTTAGAGCTCATCTACTGCAAGCAACACTGGAAGATGCTCCTTTTGTCCCTCCATGCACTATTTTCATGTCAACCAGTGTCTGGCTCTCAAGTCAGGCTAACCCTTACAGAATCACAGAATCATTCAGAGTAGAAGTCACCACTTGGGATCATCTGGTCCAATCCCTATGCAATCAGGGTCAGCTGCTGTAGGTTGCACAGGGCCATGTCCAGATGGCCCAGATTTGTGTCTCCACAAATGGGAAGTACACAATCTCTCCAGGTAACCTGTGCCAGTCTTTGACCATCCTCACAGTAAAAAAGTGTCTTCTTGTGTTCACATTGAATTTCAGGTTTTTAATCTGTGCCCATTGCTTCTTGGCCTGTCACTGGGACAACTCCCTCCCCTTGCCTTGTCAGCCTGTCCTTCCTGAAAAGCCTGTATCCCTCCACTGCAGCACTCCAGTCGTCTGACCTATCCCACCATATCTCCATGATCCCAATGAGATAATGACCCCATAACCACACACAATCTTCTAACTGCTCCTCTTGGTTGCCTGTGCCGCCTCCATTAGTGTAGTGGCATTTCAGAGAGGCACCCAAGTGTGCTGATTCCCCTGTACAGGGCTGGGAGGTTTGCCCTTAAGGCTCTCCTGCAGGCACTTCATTCCTTTCCCTCTTCAGGCCGGTGGATCCCTTCGCTTCCAAGCACCTGGTGATCCTCAGAGAGG